>CAJNIZ010003213.1:28109-42280 GCA_905231905.1 Symbiodinium pilosum | reverse complement strand
TTCTAGGGGTTTAGGGTTCTAGGGGTTTAGGGTTTAGGGATTTTAGGGGTTTAGAGTTTAGGGTTTAGAGGGCTTTAGGGTTCAGGGCTTTAGGATTAGGATTTAGGGTTTAAGGGTTTAGGGTTTTAGGGTTTAAGGTGTAGGTTGGGATAATGGAAAAGAAAATGGAAACTGCTGGGATTATAGGGGTTCTATAGGGGTTCTATAGAGGTTATATAGGGATTCTAGGGTTATATATTGGGGTTATATATGGATAGGTGGAACCCCCCCCCCCAGTAATAGTGACTATAAAGGATAATAGGGACTATATTCGGGTCCTCATATATTCTTATTATACCAGTATTACAGGGCGGGGGGTCCTCCTAAGGTACAGGGTTGTATAGGGCTGGGTACTGCCCCCCGAGTAACAATCTATATTAGGGGTCCTATTAAAGGCTATATATAACCCTATTATTATCCAACTGTTAGTAAGGGCGCCGTATCCAAGGTATAGGGTTGTATAGGGTTGTATAGGGTTTAGGCTTTAGGGCTTAGGGTTTAGGTTTAGGGCTCAAGATGTAGGGTTTAGGGCTTATAGGGTTTGGGGTTTAGGCGTTAGGGATGGATCCAACATTAAGACAGGAATAGTTTGCGCTCTAAATTGGGACCCCCTAATGTTGGGAAACTACCACATAAAGGGTATAAGGGTATATAGGGATATATCGGAGGATATATATACATGTATATGTACAGGGATATGTAGGGTTTAGGGTGTAGGGTAATAATGGAAAATCTAATGGACAAGAAAATGAAACATGAAATGGAAATCCGAGCTTGGTTGAAAAGGCTTATAGAAACATATTATGGGGCTGAGAGGTTTCGCTAATAATGGAGAACTACATGGAACATAGCATGGAAACTGAAATGGAAACCGGGCTTATAGAGGAGGCTTTGACCCCTAAACCCTAAACCCTAATGTTGTTCCAGCTAGGGTTTGTAGTCTACTTAGGGTTGGCGCGGACTTAGCAAGTAGGTTAAAAATGGAGATAACTGACGCTATTGGACTTGTTTAGTTCTCCTGACTCTCCAAGCAAGAAGCGTCGACAAGTTCGAGGGTTATGGGTTTATAGGGTCCTTGTAACAGCGATCACAGGGATTGTAGTGCTTTGGGTTTAGGGTTTCAGGCTTAGGTTTTGCAGCTCAGGTTTGAGGGCATAGGGTTTTACCTTCAAGCATGGGGAAGGTTCAAGTCTTGGGGATTTTCGTTGCAGCACAGGAGCCATACGGGGTTTGTCAAAACAGGGATACGCTTCCGGGATGCTTCATCACCCTACAAGAGCTAGGACTGTTCTGCAAAAATGTGAGGGGGGTATCCCAAAGAAGAATATGGTTAGGAATGCTCAAAATGCAAAATATGGAAATAGCAGCTATGGGGGATTCCCGGGCACTTATTGGAATCTCTTACAGGGTCTTCCCAAGAGGGTGTGGCCTGGACGAGGCTGTGCACTTGAAAGTATAGGGATAGGGCGTGGTGCGTATTGCAAACTTGTGAGCGACTCGCGATGTGTCTTCAATCTTCTTGAGGCGCTCAGCAACCTACTTGCAGAGTTCTAGGCCAACGATGTTCCTATCCTAGATTGGAGCCCATGGGCCGCAAGCATTGACCCTTAATTCGAGATCCCTATTAGCCTGCTGTACACGATATTCAATGTATGTGCCTGTACTCGATCCCAAGCGCCCCAAGAAGACCTCTAAAAACGGTAGGCTACGGCCCATGCTTCCAATCTTAAGATCCTGCCCCCTGTACCCAAGCAGTGGCGATGCCGCGTCCTTAACGGTGAACTCATTCGGGTTCCCGATGTTTATAGGACCAATCGTTTTTTCCTGCAGCACATGCAAACACGCAACAGATCATGCACAAACAATTCAGTTTTACCCAAGTTTCAACTGATCACATCCCCTCATTTCCAAGCTTTACTATGTCCGCCCGCGCCCGGCTCTTCGGTGTCAGGTGAGGCGACGAGCCCAGCGAGGAGAAGCTCTCTTTGTGCTCTCTTTGTGTTCTGTTCGGGTGGGACAGGACCTCATCGAACCGTCAGCTACCAATTACGTCTTTCTACCCGAAACTTACTGGTTCTAAGCACGGAATAATGGAATATATTACCTAGGGCTTAGATATAAACTGTATTCCCTTATTCCCTACTAAGAACCAGTAGACAAGCCCTTTCTGTTGGCTCACTTCTCATGCCTCTTGAGCCCCTTACAGGGAGCCGACAGCACACAGCTCTGCACTATGGCGCATGGATGAGGGGATACACGCGACACATGTGTAGGTCAGAGCATTTGCAGCACATTGAAGGCAATCGTATTTGCTTTCAGCGATGTTGCTAATGTAAAACCCCTGTAGAGCACCTTTATGACCAGAGTGTCCATTTCATTTTCCCTTTCTTTTCAATTTGATTCTTCTTTATTCGTATA
Source organism: Symbiodinium pilosum (assembly GCA_905231905.1). NCBI lineage: Eukaryota > Dinophyceae > Suessiales > Symbiodiniaceae > Symbiodinium > Symbiodinium pilosum. The sequence continues at coordinate 39,823 of CAJNIZ010003213.1, read as the reverse complement.
TATAACCACTAAGCCGGTGTTATATTGGGATAATGGAAAAGTAAATGGATGCTACTGTTTGAATCTCTTGGCTACCAATCTTCCTGCTAAACCCTAAGCCCTAAGGGAATGGAGGAATGGATCCTTATAGTAGCCCCAAGGTACACCTGAATCGTAAAGCAGCTTCCATGTTCTGTTCAATTTCTCTATACATCCCTATAAAATCCCCATATGCCCCTAGATTCCATTTCATCTTCCAATTGATGATCGATTTGATTCTCCAGCATAGTTGCTTCCATGTTCTTTTCCATGCCTGCATTCCCTACTAACAACCATCAATCCCTAAACCTTAAACAATAACCCCCCTTCTTACCTACTAACAATCCTAAACCCTAAACCCTAAACCCTAACAACCGTCAAGTATAACCTTAACCTCGGCTGAGCCTGATTCATCAGGCGGATGAGGCCATCCACCGTGTCATCCACGTAGCCGAACGACCGCGTTTGCGAGCCGTCGCCGTAGATGGTGATGTCCTGGCCATCAGTTCAGGCTCTGAGTCAATGCTTTACGTGGGGTTTAGGGTTTGGGATTGATAGGATATGGGGTTTAGAGGGTCTGGGGTTTAGAGAGTTTTGGGCTTAGAGGGTTTGGGGTTTAGAGGGTTTGGGGTTGAGGGTTAGGGTTTGGGGTGTAGGGCTTGACTCCCAAAAAGCCATCTCTGCTGACTCTGAAGACCCTGGTCCTAGTCCCTAAAACACCCCTTACTCAGTCCCGAAGTATGCCTGCCTTCTGTTTCTACGTAGAGGTATACATATGCAGACGTTAATGCCACATACTTGCTCATATGCATGTACATAGGTGCATGTGTATACATATGCGGATATACATATATGGCAGGCTATCGAAATCATGACACCTTTTGGGCTCGGAGTGCAATACGGCTTTTCACGATACTGTACCCAGCAGGGGCTCAATTTTTTTGGCAACCGCCCCCATATGTACAAGCTTATAACTACATGACTCTCAGTTCCGAAGCCTACACCCTAAATCCTAAAACTCTAAACCCTAAACCCCGCTAAACCCCTAAACCCCAAACCCCTAAACTCGTAAAACCCCAAAACCCTACACCCTCAGCAGGAAAACCCATCCGACCCAGCTCAGACTCCTCGTCGTGAAGGGCCTGGAGGATGAAATTGCTCACCACTCCTTAGACCCCAAATACTAAAATCCTTATTATTGGGACCCACAAATAGGGTTTAGGGTTTAGGGTTTAGGTACCCCCTAATTTTGGGAAACCCGAATATGAACCCATTACTACATTGGGGAAACTAGGGGATTATCTCTGCGGAGGGCTTGGTGCAGGAGCTGCTACTCATCCCTCCCCTGGGGTTTAAGGTTGTATTGGGGGATTATATAGGGGTTTATAGGATTATATAGGGGTTTATATAGGGGATTACATAGGGGTTTAGGGGTTAAGGGTTTAGGGTTTAGGGTTCTCCCCCTTGGGTTTAGGGCTATATTGGGGTAATATTGGGATAATGGACAAGAAAATGGAAACTAATATAATATGGTTAGATAGGGTTTAGGGTTTAGAGGGGGTATAGGGGTCTGTAGGGTTTAGCATAGGTTTTAGGGCTTAAGATTTTACATGTTACGAGGAGGGGATGACCTCGGAAAACTCCAGGCGCTTGTCATCCAGTTTCGACAAGAAAGCCAACAGCAGAAGGGCCCACACAAGTGGCCCAGAGTTCCCAGCACCCCAAAGCCCTAAACCCTAGGCTAAAGGCTGAGGGCCTTTGTTGCTCCAGTTCTTCGACTGCATGGATTCTTAGAAATCTGGCGGCCTACTAGGCCAATAAGGAAAGCCTTGAATTATGAAACTCCCACACCCTAGGCGCTCCGGCCCTTACCCCTGCATCTCGGAACCCTAAACCTGGATCCCTAAATACTGTTGATATTAAAAATCCTGCATGAAATTAGTATACTATAGTCCCATACTTCCGAAGGTACAAGGTACCTAGGGTCATGCAGGATTTTTAGTATCCACCGTAGGGTTCAGGGTTTGGCGTTTAGGGTTTTGGGTTTGGGGCTTTAGGGTTTAGGGTTTCGGGCTTATGGGATACCCTGAAATGGCACCCCTAAAACGTTTTGCAGACAGAAAGCTGGAGGAGGACTTCAAACTTCAAACTCGTCAAGCCAAGGTGCGCCCATCGTAGGGATGCATACCTCAACTGGGCAGCCGCTACGGAACTCAAATCAAGGTACCATGATAGCGATATGTAGCGAACAATAGGATTTCCTTATTATAGTAACTTAGTTTAAGTTCCTTAACAGCCGCCCAGCCAATCAGACTCTCAAACTCCCCGGTCTCTACTGCCAAAGAGCACATTTGGTTCACGGACACAACATCACACACAAGAACCCTGAACTCTGAAACTTCGATCACCAGACCGACAGCTCTCGTGACCTCGCCTCTGCCAAGGTAACCTCCCTGGTGCTTAGGAGGGAATGGGGGAATGGATTATAGTGACTATTATTAGGAATTATATAAGGACTACTATAGGGATCCATTCCCCCATTCCCTCCTAAGCACCAGGGAGTAACTCTACCTCCCCACGAGTTTCTCCTTCGGTCTTGGAAATTCTGATGCAGTCCCTAAATCCTAAACCAGAATCCTTCTTTTGCAGCTTGGAAGGGTAGGGTCGTACTAAGCCCGCCCAGCTCTTTGTTCCGCAAAAAGACGAAAATATTCCAGGAATCCTACGGACAAAGCCAGCAGGCCGGCACATAGTTCAAAGCCTATGAAACAGTCCCCAACAATCCAAGTACTCAAATAGATCCTATGTAGGTACTTTGGGCCCGAACTACTTACTGGCTACGTACTTGGAACCTGAAAGAACGGAAAAGAGGCTGAGGTCTGTCTGACTCTTCTTCTTGTGCATCTCAAACCCTTCGGCAATAAAACTCTAGACCGCAGGAGGACCCCCCACCCTGTAATAGTGGTATATAACCGGAATATAAGAGGACCCGAATATAATCCCTATAATCCCTTATAGTCACTATTACTGGGTGGGGGGTCCACCTAATCTAGACTCTCATCTGCAAGCCCTAGATCCCAAACCCTAACCCGCAAACCCAAAAGTCCCTGAACCCGCAACCCCCAACATTAGATACCATTCGAAAATCCGAGACACCAGGGCCGTAGGTGTTGAAAATCCTTGCAACGCGGATGTCCTTCGTAGCACTTGGAACTTCCAACGTCAGAGTTTCTCAAAATAGGTCTCACTCCGGGATACGTGGTAGTTTGCCAAAATTAAATAGGGGGACCCCAACATATCTTATGGGGACCCCCCAAAAAGGTACCCTCAATTTTGGGAAACCCTAATCCCTGTAAACCCCTATATAACCCAGTTTCCATTTCATTTTCCATTTTCTTTTCCGTTTGATTCTCCAGTATTGGGAATTGGTACCCATAGGATTACAGAATGGTTTGTATGCTCATCTCTCAAGGCCAGGGTCTCAGGCTGTGCGGAAGCTAGGATGTGACCTGTGCCTTCGAAACCGTGCTTTGCCTTGAGATTTGCCCGACTACTGGAGGAGGCCTCATTAAGATGTACATGTCTTCGGGTTGAGCTCATGTTTTCTGAGCCGTTGGTGTGGACCCACAACTTTGATAAACCCCCTAGTATAGCGGCCACGAGTCCACATTGTTCATCCGCAGATAGTCAAAAGCCAGAGTCTCGGTGACCCGCTTGCCCTCGTCGTAGCAGGACCTTTTGCACTACAGGGAGCATTAAGCTGTTAGAAAACAGTTCGGGGGCGCGATTCGGGTGTGCGGGTACATAGAAAGTGAGGGATTGATATTCGTGTTTGCGCTGGCTACTGTTTTAGAAGGCATCATAGTGAGCCAACGGCAGCCACTAGTGCGAATAGCAAATACTTCTTCCTCATCGTATGCGGTTAAAGCATGGTTTTCCGATGGGCATTCTTGCGGCCAGTATTCTTGTTCTTACGACTATTACTGCTATGATTGTTTGGCTCGGTGGTAACTTCGCCTTCAACAAACATCCAACCCCCCGCCTTCCCCGCCCCCGACAAATGAGACATAGCAGGTATGGCCTGGCATCTGGGCTTTAACGTTAACCGGGTTTAGGGTCTGTAGGGGTCTAGGCAAAAAAGTTTCTCATCTACACGCCTCAACCTCATGCGAATACTGTTTTTTTGTGGTTGAACCTAGTAAGGCTATATTCCTTATATAAAATACTACACCCGCAAAGGGGAAAAAGTCTGTTGTGGTCTAAAGTATCCCCAAATAAAATACTACTCATGTTAAGAACAGACCTACAACAACCCAAAAGCGCTCTGAACCCTAGTCCCCGACTCAGGACGTGTCAATATGTTGGAGACCCCTGCAATAAGGACTACACTACATTGGAGGATACGGGTTTACAGAGTTCAGGGTGTAGTGTTTTAGGGCATTCCTTTGGGGAATATATGGTGGGATTCTGTGTATCTCCTGGAGCCTCACAATGCAGCAGAGATGCCGGACACCAATTGTATTCACGTGGCCCCAGTAATCTTCAGACTGCGGCGTAACCTTTCATAAGGGGAGAGCCATTCCTGGAGGGCCCAACGATGGGACTCTCTATCAGATCCATGTATTTAAGGTTGCAAATGATGGTTGTCAGAACTGTGGTCCCTTTTGGGGCTTTTGGTTGGGAAGGTGGTTGGGCTGTATGCAAGGACCAGGGTACAAGCCATTACAAGCCCTTTTCGTGGGAAGCCCTAGGCTGGAGTTGTGAAAGGTTTGGGTGTGGAACCCTGACCGGTTTGAAGTCAAAGCTCATGGCGCCTGAAGGGTTGGCATCTTCGCTCTTGAGGCGTCATAATTCTTACATATGTATATGTAAATATATATATATATACATATATGTATATATACACATATATACCGCTCTAACTAAGAGTTTCCATGTGACATCTACATATCGTCCCTATGTACTCCTAAATAATTCCCACATCAGGCATAAACGGGGTTGTTAGGTTCCCAGGTTGCTCATTAACATTTGAGCTGTAGTCTACACTCCTAGTATTCCCCTTGACAACCGCCTATGATAGTCCCCTATATACTCCCTTATATAGCCCCCTTTAAGAAGTTTAGATTCTAGCCCCCAAGCTCTAAACCCTAGACGTAAGGGGTTTAGAAAGCCCTGGCTTAAATCTAGGGTTTAAGGTCTAGGGTGTAGGGTACTCATCGTATCCCTCTTAATACCCCTACGATACTCCCCTATGACATCCCTACACAACCCCCTTTAAGCATTTTATGCTAAAGCTCAATATGTGAAGTGGATTTCTGCTGATTACCCCACATCCACATACAGGAGAAGGGGGCCGGTCCCTGATCTCTGTGTAGCCAGTCAGAGATTGGGGTTGCAGGTAGACGCCCAAGCAACTGAACCCTAAACCTCTGAACTCTAACTGCGCCCACTACACTCGACACCACTAACCCCTAACACCTAGACTTACTGTCAATCAAGGGTAGCGGGCGAGCGAAGAAACGTTCTGATTCCTAGAGATTATGTAGGGACTGTGGATATAAAAAAACCTGCAAACCTTAATGTACTGTAGAACCACAATTCCCAGGTTTGGGTACTAGTGTCATGATTGTCATGTAGGATTTTTAATATCCACCGGATGGGTATGGGGACCCACTTTGCGCTCCACTTGGAGCACTAGTAGATTTGGGGTTGAGGGCTCAGGCTAGTGCAAAGGCTTGAGTACTCTCCAAGAACATTCCTTTAGAGTCCTGAGTACATAGCTATTTCACAGCATGCTCCAAAAACGTTATGCTCTTTTCAGGCCCTTACAGAAAACCCATATTAACGCAGAATTCAGTATATTTGCCGCTTTCTTGTCCATTTGACTCTCCATTACTAAGGCAACATCTCGACATAACCTTGCATCTGGTAGTTGCCTGAAACAGGAGGAAAAACAGGGGACCCCAATATAGACCCCAAAATTTTGGAACACCCTAGACCCTAAACCCTATAAATCCCTGTATTATACCCCCTATGTCCCTTCAAAGGTACCACTAGTTTCCCTAGACCTTTGAACTTCTTCAGGGCTTTGACGGCCTCAGGGTCGCCATAGATCTCGCTTGTGGAAGCCTGCAGAATGCGGGCCTTGACCTGGGAGCGGTAAAGGTTTCCCAAAATTAGGCGTACCTTTTTAGGGGTCCCCATAATAAGGATTATAGTATATTGGGGCCTTGATTGGGGTCCCCTTACTTTGGGAAACTACATGGTGGATTCGCAGGGTTTAGTGTTTTCTTTTAGGGCTTAGTGTTTAGGGTTTAGGGACGCAGCCTTTTTGAGCTTGAAGGTGTGTAGGGCTTAGGAGTTAAGGATTTCAAGCAACCCCCCGGCACCCTAATGTCAAGCAGTCCCGAGACTCCGAGAATTGTCATTCGCCCTCCAAAGTAGCAGTCCCTATCCCCATGACAGCAGGGCATTACTCATGAATCCATTCTAGATTCACTGGGCACAGTGAATACTGGAGGGGAACACTAAAACACAACTACAGTTGTGTGTTTAGTTTCTCAGCGTGTCTAGAAGGTCGCTGATATGCCTTATAGGTCTCGTCTCTGGTAGCTTCGGGAAGCCCATTTGACCCATAAACTTTCAAGCAGACCATAGGGATTGTGGCACCTCAACCCCCGGAAATCAGACATGTGATAGGTTTAGGGCCCAGGTTCAGAGATGAGGGATACCAAAATCATCTTGTTACCTCATACATAAGCTCTTCATAACCGGCAGAACCCATTAAATCTCCCATGCTGTTCTCCATTCATTTCGCTTTTTCTGCTCCGTTATTAGGCTTTAACCCCTATATAACCCCTATGGAACCCCTGTATATCCCCATAAACTTCCAACCAGTCCAGGCTTCCATGGTTTAGGGTTTAAGGTTGTGCAATTGCATGCTGAAACCCTTACCTACCGGTCACTTGATTACCCCTTACGCAATTCGCTGGTATGACCAATAACATTGTAGGTGATTGGGGTTGCAGGGAATGTCCCTAAACCCTAAACCCAAACCTAACGACCAACCTTGTCAAGCTGCACGCTTGGCAAGGCCCATCATGTGGATTGTCCCCAAGACCGAGACCTGGGGTGCATACAAGGCTTCAAGGTTTAGGGTTCAGGGTTCAGGGTTTATGATTCAAGGTTTAGGGCTCAGGGTTTAGGATTCAAGGGTTAGGGTTCGTTCAGGGTTCAGGATCACAGCAAGTTTGCTATAGAGGTCCCACGGAAATTCGTGCCGTACTGAAGGAAGAGGCAGGACAGTGTGTGATCTTGACTTCATCCCACAAGCAGGTCAACTTGATGACATGTATTCGATTAAACGGTAGGAATGAGGATTAAATGGCGTGCGTGCGGAATCTCATGGAAACGATGAAATTCGAGTCATAGCAGTCATCATGGCAATATGACGTATAGCTGGAACAAAACCTATCAGAAGCTGCACTAACTGAGACAGGCCTCTTAAAAGCACAGATAACACACAGAAGCATCGCTTTAACAATCACCGTGTTAAAGTATGTACTAATGCCTAAGATTATCGCATGGACAGCTAGACTTATATACATGTATATACACATACGTAGCGTACAACATGAAACCCTGAACCCAACAATCGAAGGACGAACAGGAGCAGTTGCTGCAAGCCCAGCGATGATCATGTTTGCTAAAAGGTGTCCCTGGGCATGAGGTAGACAGGTAATTAGGGGAGTTCTTGACGGATTCAATGCTTTGGGAGAAGCTACGCCGACCTCCGCATGTAGGCTCCACAATAGTTGCCGCATTCCGTAGTGTGGGCGCCAGCATAATTCTAATGCGGCCTTGGGGCATTTGCTATACTACGCATACATGCGGTTTTACTGGGCTCGTCTTCGTAAATATCAAAGCTTCTACATCACAGAGGGTTCCCTGCCTTTGTCGTCTTGATGGGATTCCACTGGTAGTGCACCGGGGAAGCCGGGCACGCCATGTTGTAGATCATATCCTTGGCGCTCCGCAGACGCAGAGCAAGCCCAGACCATCGCAAAGGCAAGCCCTGGTGTTTAGTAAGGAACACAGCCCTACAGAAATTCCCAACAAATGCCCGGGTTGCCAGACAAGTCAGGTGTTCATTAGGCTGGCAGACTCTACATGGCTTGGCGTCAAAACCCAGGAAAGAGCCGCCTGGGCAACTCTCCGGTAGAGAAGAAGTCCCCACTCTGTCTCTGAGCGTTACGTCCATGAATTTGAATGGTACGACAATAACCCAGCAAACTTCCGTCAAAGCTTCGCACTCACAGAAGAATGGCTCTGTGACGTCATGGCGGATGAACCTTGGCATAGGTGATGCCAACTAGCAGGGGTTAAGGTGATAGCTGGTAGCCGCATAAATGTCACAAGCCGAATGCAAAAAGGCCAGTCAAGCGCAGGGCGGCTTCTTCTCACATCACGGTTGAGCGATGTCTAGCATCTTTGCTGACACAGCTATGATAGACACAAATTGGGCTTTTTGCGAACAACACGGAACACCAAGCTAGGTAACAACTGCCCGAGAATGCCTCAAAATGCGCTTAATGAGTTGCAGCAGCTCCAGCACGCACAAAGCTGCGTGCATTGGGGAGGTCTCGTGTTTTGTCAGGTCAACATTCAGAATACACTTCTCAAAACAACATGCTTGAGCCCGGCCAAGCCCAATGAAAAGCCCAAAAGCTCTACAGTGCAATTTAGGGCGAACCCCTCACGCAAGCAAGGTGAGACTGACTAAACACTTAGTAAACAAGTCTAAATACAAAACAAGTAGAGTGGCGAATATCAGTTTCTTGCAAAAGTTATTGTTTTGGGAATAAACAGGCCTCTGATAGGATGTCGACCAGAAGTCATAGTTGTGAACCCTGAATTTTGCCTCCAATATCTCAAACCTTCGCTCCGGGAAGTGTAGGATGTAGGGCAGGATTTGTGTTTGGGACCTTGTGCCCTTCCCTCCCGCTGAACTCCCGACGCCCAAAACCACTTCCCCCCAAAACTCCTACCCCCTAGGCCGATCCTCATCCATCAGCCGATATGAACCCCTGAACCCCTGAAAGCACATCAACCCATCCCTGCAACTGGCTCCTTACTGGGATACAACAACTGAAGAACTTCTTGCGATTACCATTGTGTTATTTGTGTTACTAGTGTTCTTTATTGCTATTGGTATTCTTCATAATTTTCTTACTGGTAACAAATGATCTAAAACACGATAATCCGCTCTAGTCCCAGCTTTCTTTTAATTTTCCATCTTCTGGTCCATTGTTGACCCTACATAACCCCTAAACCCTAAACCCTTTGCAAGGCTTAGGAGCTCGAAGCGTGGGTGGCCCATGAGGTCCGAGATGCCTCCGAAACGCTCTGGATCTGAGTTAGGAAGAAACCCTAAACCCTGAGCCATACACCCTACCCTACACCCTGAACCCTGAACCCTTAACCTTAAAGCGTAAACCTTGAACCCTACACCCTGAACCCTAAACCCCTAACCCTACACTGCCAGAAGAACCACACAACCAGCAGCTGGGGCCCAGCTACCCGCACGTGAGAGGAGAGTTTGCCTCCCTTTAGATATAGGGATTCTATAGGGATTTAATAAGAGTGGGTAGGGATATATAAGGATTTTATAGGGGTAGAAAAGGATTTCATAGGGATATGTGGGGATGTATAGGGATCATGTTTTTAGGGATACATAAGGATTATATAGGGATTATGTAGGGTTATGTAGGGGTTATATAGGGATTGTATAGGGATATAAAGGGATATATAGGATTATAAAGGGATATAAAGGGATTATATAGGGATGTACAAGGATATTCCCTTCTATACTCGAGAATAAAAAAGGAAAATGAGGTGGAAAGGCCAAGCACGGCTGGCAAGTGTGGACAGGCTTGCAAGTGTTTAGGGATTTAAGGTTGGGGATTTAGGGATTTAGGGTGTAGGATTTAGGGATGTAAGGTTTACGATTTAGGGTTTAGATTTTGGGGTTCAGGGCCATGCATGAATCCGGACCAAGGGATTATTCTGTGCGATTCAAGGCCTAGTCAGTATGCGAGCTACCCGGGGAACCCTCCCGCAACCTCTCAAAATGGGCCCACGCTCTCCAGACTAGGTGCTGACTCATCCACCGAGAATCCTCTTCTTGAGGGGTGAAAATTTTCTATCACACGCATCACATACAAAAATATTCCGTCAATCTTTCGGGGAAGAACGGCGTGAAGCCACGGAGTGCCTGATCGAGTGGAGGTGAAGTAGTTGTCGAGGCACATCACCTGGCTGCAGTGCTTTGTGTCGCTGAAGACCAAATTTCGGACCGTGTAGAGAGGGTATAAGGGTTATATAGAGGTTTTGTAGGGGTTATATCGGGAATATGATTAGGGCTTAGGGTTTCCCAAAACTAGGGGTCCTTCTCAGAACCGTACACCATCTTGGGTCCGTCGTACTATGGCACCTGCTGCTTTGATACAAAGTGGGACCTGGATTTTGGAAAGTGCCTGAACTAACGATGCTATTCGGACGTGTCGAGGCATCCTCAGGCAGGGACAGTGACATATTCGTGGTATCTGCGGCTCTTGCTGTAAGCAAATACACATTAAGGCTCAGGCTTGGTTTCAGCTACTTAGGGGCCCACTGGAACTAGAACAACCCAATTGCAACGCAGTTATCATACAGCAATCAACCCCCTAATTCCCCAAACTAACCAGTTGGGCTGTAGTCCCCCTTAAGTAGATAGAATATGGCTTTGGGTACATTTTCATAAGATCCCCATATACCCCATATTCTATGTACTTAAGGGGGACTATAGAGCTACGTAGCTTGCAGTCACCCTGGACCTCAAAGCCAACCTTGTGATTGTACCTGGGTGCTACAGCCCAAACCGCAGAACTCCATCCAAGTCCCTGGGGTTTAGGGTTTAGAAGCCGAAGCTCAAAGACAGTAGAACATCCCCTATAAACGCTAGACTCTCGCTCAGCCCAAAATCCAGAACACTCAGGGTACAGTTTGGGGAGTTTCTCGATACCTTGAGGCCCCGCAATAGGGGTAGACGGGGCTTTTGCGGAGATAATAGCGGTCCGCAGCTCCTTAGACTCACTGGTGCTTACGGAGGATGGGGCATGAATACCTATAGTGCTACCTATAGCTCCATGTAAATACACGCCTATAATCGTACCTATGTTCCCTCCCAACTCCCCCTTGAGCAGCAGTACTGAAAGTCTCAGCTCTAAACTGTGCATATGACTATAAATCCCTACATGTACCCGTATATATCCTGGTATATCCAAATATGTCCGTATGTATCCCTATGTATCCCTATATACTATATATCCCTATCTACCCCTATATATCCCTGTATATCCCAATAAAATCCTACATTTCACCATATGGTAGTTTCCCTAAATAAGGGGACCCCAATATAGACCCCAATATACTATAGTCCTCATTATAGGAACCCCCAAAATGGTACCCCTAATTTTGGGAAAGTCCCATATATATCCCTAGATATCCTGACGGCTTACCTCGTGGCCCTCGGCTAGGAGACGCCGGCAGATGTGAGAGCCTGGCCCAGACCACAAGTCGCGGTGCAATGTTTAGTGTTTAGGGCTTAGGGTAACCCTAAACCCTAAATCCTAAACCCTAAATTAGGGCTTGGGGTT
>CAJNIZ010003213.1:15585-27387 GCA_905231905.1 Symbiodinium pilosum | reverse complement strand
GTCTGTGTATAAGGAGACTGCCCTTTCGCAATGAAACCTGTACATTGGTTCCTTGGAGAGTCGCGCTGCTGCATTCTGCGACAGACATTTCTTTGCCCATGCTCTGATACAAAAACCAAGAAGCTTAGCCGTGGACTTGGCCCCTGAAAGAAAAATATGGAGAATCCATGGCAAATGGAAAATGAAATGGACATCGGGCTTATATACAGACTTTTTTACCTCTGGTTCATCGGGATTGAAGGATTGGAAAAGAAAGTCGGAACTACGATATTATCGGGGATTAGTGGATTACATGCATTGGAGCGCTGCCGGGATTGCACAGCAGGATCAAACCTCCAGGCCGTGTCTTCTCACTCCTCATTGCGGGCTACTACACAGGAGCTACTATTAGGATCCCTCTTCATTCCTTGCTATCCAGCGGTAAGTCCCCCTAAACTGCAAACCTTAAGCCCTACACCCCAAACCCTACGCCTTAAACCCAGCACCCTAAGCGTAACCCTTGAACACGAAACCCTAAACCTTAAACGCTAAACCCCAAAATAGATTTAGGATCCCACGGTCCCAAGCTTGGGGCTTCAAGCTTCACAGACGCAGTTCTTCCTGAACAAAAAAACGCCTTGGACAAATCTCATCTTTTTCCCTGCATGGGTTCCTGATTACCTTGGCCGCTGTTATGGATAGTGGTTTGGGGTTGGGTCATAGTGATGTCATAGTGGGTCCCTGCTTTCCATATGAACATGACTGTGCAGTCGGGTAGCGGTTGAAGCGTGATACTCTGAAACTTCCACATTTCAGCTCCCATGTGACCACCTTTGGAGCCAATCCCCGGTTCAAGTGAAATTGTATGCAGAAGACGGATAAGTTTGGAATACTTTAGTGGGAACACGAACAGAGAAACCCCTGTGTTGAAAGGAAGTCGCCATGCATAATGTTCTTATTACTATTTGTCACGAATGATTATTAGCTATTAGTAATTACTATCAAGTATCATTAGTGGTAATTGCTACGAACGATTACCAAGTATGATTAGTTTTGCAGTCAATTGTGCAGACTCAAGCTGCCGTGCACCAACCCTCAAGCCCCTATCTGCAGGTGTAGGAATCCAAACAACAATTGCATCCAAAATCTACCTCAACACCTGAACCTGTATAACCCTGCAATCCTGAGTCATAGAACCCCCACCCCCAAGCACTGTACTCACGCCTGTACCCTAACCTTTAACCGTTAAATCTCAAGCGCCCCAGGCCCCGTAAACTATGAAGTCTGCTGCCTGAACCTGTACCTTGGGCCTAAGCCCTGAGACCCGCAACCCTGAAACCCAAACCCTACCCTCCCCAAAACTAACATAGAACCTACCCCCAAAAAAAACTGCAGTGGCCGTTCAAGCAAGGACTTCAAGGGCTTCCCGCAGTAACTTGAGGGTAGGATCCCTGAACCCTAAACATTTCTACATACTCCCTATGATATCCCAATACATACTCCCTACGATACCCCTATACATCAAATGCACTGCTGTATAAGCACTTGCAACAATCTCACGCCTCAAGACCGAAATCCCTGGACCCTGCCTGGCACTTCTGAAATGACCGCCTGCCATCCTAGGAAGTTCAGCGGGTTCAGCTTTAGGGTTTTGGGACTTAGGGCTTGGGGGCTTGGGTGTGGAATTGGCGGCTTGCGGAATGACCTAGTATGCCAGAATCCCACTTCCACATACGAGGGTGTCAAAACAACTGGGGTCCTCTTCGGGGTGACACTATAAGGAGGATAGTAGGTTATTGGGATCTATATTGGGGCCTCATGTATGGAGACTCCCATATATAGTATTTATTAGCCTACATTCCTAGGTAGTTCACGGGTTTGACGATGTAGGGCTTTAACATGAGCATGATGTTAAAGATTCAAAGAATTCAGCATTCCTGGTTCAGGGTTCGCATGTAAGATACAGCACTAAACCCTAAACCCTAAAACCCCCTCAACCCAAATCCTAAACCCTAAACTGCACAGCCCATCAACCTGGCCTGCCAGACCTCAGACCTCCCCTAAGTCTCTCTTGGTTCCTGACTAGGTAGGTATGCGTTATCCATAAGGGTAGCTGCTATGGGGAAGTATATGTTATGACCTGAGTATAACTTGAGCCTTTCTTCTCTGACTTCCTGATACTCCTTCAAACACCAAAAGCGAGGATCAACGTAGAGACCTCTTCTCCCGTCACAAAACCTAATCTCTCCACGTCAAGCATTTCCTACGCACCCCTGTTCAGGACCTGCTATTCTTGCAAGCCCACGTCACGCCTATGCACCTCTAGAACGTTCCCATGAAACCAGGCAATCTTTACATCATGCAATCCTATAATTGTACTATGCATCCTCTACTATACACACCTTTCTCCGCTCCCCCACAATTAACTCCGAATAAGGCCTAGATAGGGCTTATCTGGGCCTTACTTGGGGGAAGGGGAGTAAGTGCCGACGTAATACAAGATCCTATTCTCGCCAATCCTTACAAGAGATCCTAGCACGCTCGCAACACTCCCGACGATCCCTCAAACGTTTGGCAAGAACTCTGTAAACCAAATCCTGAATTTGCTTTAAGCCCCTCTTGAAAACTATGTTAGCTGCTTATTGAGATTAATCAGCAAAAGCCGAAGATAGTTTTCAGCATTTAAGGGCCTAGAAATGTAAGGGCAGTGTATTACTGTCTCTGCTAAGAATCATCGGTGGGTGATGACTTAATTCAGGCTACTACCGTGCATCATACCTCCGGAGAGCACGAAAACTCGTAAGCTTAATAGAACAGCATCTGTAAATCGCTGTAGCAACTCAATTTTTCTGAGCCCTACATATGGTATGGTATACACCATACAGTCTTCAGAAGGTACAGTGTATACAACCACAAATTGACGAACCGTCACCAAAGCCCTCAAACTCCCCTCACCCATTGCAGAACGCTCCCAGTACGCTGTCTTGGACTACTTACTCTCCACAACTAGATTGTACTGATACACTAGAATACACTAGAAGAAGCATTCTAGGACAGGGGAATGGGGGGTTGGAAGAGCAGACAAAAAAGGGTTCTTCTGTCCCATAATTCTAAGGCCTAACCCTAAGTCCCAAACCCGAAATCCTAAACCCTAAATCCGAAACCCTACATCCTAAGCACTAAATCTCGAACAGTAGCTTCCATGTTCTTTCCCATTATCCCTAGAGCTCTCACGCCTTCTTTCGCACGGCCAGCGCCAAGGGGACTGCTGCGAGGGGCAGAGGCAGCGCTGCCTTGCAGCGCAGCAGCCGCCACATCGCGTGGCCTATGAGGGGCTGGGTTTAAGGTTTAGGATTTAGGGTTTAGGTTTTAGGGTTTAGGGCGGGTCAGGGGACCCAGTAGGGATTTGTCTTGGATTATATATAGGGTTATATCTGGCTTTCTATAGGGATCAGATGGTATTTTTTCAGGATATTGCCCCATAATAGAGGATCAAATGGAAAATGAAATGGAAACTGTGATCATTCTAGGGTTTGGGTTTGGAGTTTGGGTCAGGGGGACTGAGTAAGTAGGCTCATAATTGGGATGTTTGGTATGATTTGGCTCCAACAAGTTACTATTACACTTACTAATCCTGCGGACCTCCAAGGACAGACTACCTCTACACCAAACCTGCTCCCAAAACAGACTAAACTCTTAAAGGCGAAGTGGCGCGCTTGCTTTGTGCAGAAATGTCGGGCAACATCCAAAGAGCCAACTGGCCCACTCAAGCCCCGCTCGACAACCCAGTTGCTCAGCAACCAGGGTGGGTGGATGGATAAGCGGGTGGGCGGGCGGATGGGTGGGTGGGCGGGCGGGTGGGTGCGTGGGTGGGTGAGAAAAAGCACTGTGACTTTTGCAGCGACACCTTGACTGGCAGAGGGCACACACACTAGGACACAACCACCTCCGGCCGCTAAAGCACATGTAAGCATGCTGCACACATGGGAGGCAAGTTTGGAGAGAGGCCGGTGTTCATACCAAACCCAACCGAACCAGGAACACCAACGCAGTTTCAGCTTCAGGGTTTGGGGGTACTGGGACATCATATGGTAGGTTGTCAAAAGCGTGGTCCCTGTTTGGGTCCCTGGTATACTGCGGCCCTTAAAAATCAACTTGTCCCACAAAAGCCATGTTTTCCACAATCCCCCCACATATAGAGATTGGGTTATGAAGGGGGATTGGTTTTTCAAGGGTATAAAAAGTGCTGAAGGCCAGGAGATAACATGGACACCCAAGAACCCCCTTTAAAAGAACTGTAATAACTGGTAGGGTCTAGGGCCTAGGGTGTATGTAGGACCCCTATTGGCCTTTCAGATCATACATCGCCTAAGCTTAATGAAGACTATCCAGTAATACCAACCCTCTAAACGAGGCTCCCTGTGTTGCCAAGTGATCCCCACTCAGCTTCTGCCAAGCTTTGAAAGCTGATACCTCTACAGTACCATCCGAAATCCTAGGCCCTGAAGCCTAAGCCCTCAACCCTTATTCCTAAACGCCAATCCCTACGCAGAACCCAAAGAACCAGTTCAAGCCCCGGCAGAAGAAGGGCCAACAAAAAATCCAAACGGGTTAGGGATTAGGGATGAAGCCCGAACCTTAAACCCTGCGTTGCGAAAGCCCACAGAGTGCAATGTCATGGTGGCCAACATCCCTAGCTTAAAGGCTTAACGTTCAGGCAGGTGTCCAGAAGTGGCACAAAGGGAGAACAAGTATTCTGACCTGATTTGGGATGGTTCCAGTCCGACTTACAGCTCTCCTTTAACCATAAACCCTAAGCACTATGCCCTGAACCCCAAAAGTATGTAGAATAATTGCCTTTTAGGCTATATTTTGGTGGTTTAGGGCCATTTTTTTACATACTTTTGGGGTTTAGGTATGCCCTGAACCCTAAATAACCCTGCAATTACTTCACATAGCTGAGGCGAAGAGCGTGCCGGGATCGTCCTACACTTCCGGGCTCGAGGAGCCAAACAGCTGCTATAACCAAGGGTTTCCGGAGCTGCTTTAAAAGTTTAGCGCATGGAGCTTTGGCTAAGAGGAGTTGGATTTTAGACCTTCTACAGCTTCGGATTTAGCGGTCAAGTGCTCAAAGCTGTGGGTTTCGAGACTTAGGGTCTCGAGTTTCACGTTCCCCGTCTCGATACGCCACGAACAAGAAGTAAAACGCAAGTCTCAAATAGTCCTTCAATTCCTAAAGCTGCCTTGCGGGGGTTCCAAACAGGCGCTGGCCACAAACCGAACACACCTAACACAACACAGTAGACCCAGCACCCTTACCAATGGTTATGCGAGGGGAGGCCTCAAATTCATAAAACATAGTCACTGAATCAGCTCTCGCCATTGTTGCACACCTTAACCTTTGAAAAACTGATTCTGTTCTGGTCTTCTTGGTTGTGCCGGCTTGCTTACCACGACTCTGTGAAGGGATCGCTGCTCATGGTACACGGTACAGCTGTCCGCATTCGGATCCTAGGTACGGTGTCAGCCCACCCCAACGTTGGTCAAACATTGCCAGCACCACGCCAAAGAGCGCTACCCTCAGCAGCGCCATCAGTGACCCAGCCTGCATGTTTGTTCTTACCCTGTATGGGCTTAAGTGTCTGGCTGGTGAATACCAAGCACATACAACTGTTGCTATCCTGCTGAATATCCGAAATTAGCTCCAAAGAAAAACCTCTAAGTTCAAAAAACGACTTCCTTCAACAAGTGGTAAATCCCGAAGGATTCGGAATGTTGTATAAACATAAGAAGATAAAGTACAATATTACCCCGAAAATATCTCTCCAAGTCTTCAAGGCCCTCTGTCCACACATTCTCTTGACTCTAAGGACTAGGGTTTAGGCTGTCTAAACTCCATCCTGTTGACTTTGAGCACTACGGCACGGCCATGTACTGAGCTACACCCAAAGGCTCCATGTAGCTGTATGGTATATTCTCGGGCCCTAAAGTAGTTATATGGGAGCCCCTTTGGGCCCTAAGTATATACTATATCAGCTAAATGGAGCCTTTAGGACAGCTGCCACTCACACGCCTCTCTAGAGGGGTTTGCGCCGTGAGGAGATGTACGTGTTTTGAGTGTCTCTGCTTTGCTCGCCCGCGGGCAGCAAAAGGCGTGGTCTTTTGCGATCCTTCCAAAAGTACGTAGCCAGCAACCGACAACTTCAAAAAACAAGTGTTTCCCCATAATCGTGAAACTTGAGCAGAATGCGATCTGAACTCCTATGGCCCGACGGTCTCATCCCCAGCGCGACCATCTCATGTCCGAACATCACGTGTGCCCCTGCTTCATGGGGTATTCTTACAATCTTGGGGTTAGGGATATCACCCCCAAAAATGGAGAAGCAAATGGAAAAGAGAAAGGAAAGCCTCCATGATCAGATACAAGTGCAGTTAGAAGTTGGAGAACTATGGCTCTGGTCCGAATCAGAGTACCCACATATGGTCACTGGCAGGCTTCAGGCAGATATGTAGAGGCCCCCATACTGCCAAAAAAAAATACTGATAGTAACAGTGCAACATTGCAGGAATGACAATGATACTGTAAACGGATTTTAAACTTGGAATGGTATAGGGTAGTACTAGGATGGAGGCCACTAGGGTTCCGGCGCCGTCACTGCTTCATTGAACCTCGGTCGAGAGGGCTGAGCCGAAGTTTCTACTATAATATTACGGTACTAGGTTTAGGGTTTAGGGTTTAGGGTTTAGGGTACCAAACATTATAGTATAATACCATGGTACCATACTACCATACTAGAATAACACTTTAATACTACAATACTATAACATTATGGTAATATGGTGGGCCCGCCACTGCTTGCAGCAAGGCTCTCTCCAAGTAACATGGAACCCCATACTTGCTGGGGTTAGTAGGGAAATAAAACTGGGGGCCTCAGGGACCCCTCGGAAACCCTAAACCCTAAATCCCTAAACCTTAAACCTTAAATCCTAAACCCTAGTGGCCACCTCTTGTGGGATTATGTAGGGGATATATATAACCTAAAACCCTATACTGTATACCCTTAAACCTGAACCCTAAACCCCAAACTCCGTGGTTGGGTTGTTCGGGGCCCCAGCCCGCAGCCCGCGAAGCGCCCCGCGCGGCTTCAGAGCCGAAAGATGCGACGATTTGAGGGGGCAAACTGGGGTTGTGTTGGTGCTGCGTGTTCAAGGCCTATCTGGTGTTGTAGAGAGGTTTAGGGTATGGGTTCTTGGGCATAGAGTTGGATCTGGGGAACGGACTTAGGATTTTGGATGTAGAGCACGTGCTCAATGTTGAGGTGGCGCAAGATGTGGGAGCATTGTTTAAGCCTGCGGGGTTTTGGTGAAGCCGCAGACCCTTTCCCTATTAGCCTTTACAGTTGCACTGATTCCCCCACATACCCCCTTCGCTAGGCAAATATATGGTCCCTATCTTCAGGAGCTTTTTACAGGGTTCTCCTAACCCAGGGGTGCCACCGCGAGGTAGCCTTGACTAACCCAAAAGAAGGTTCGGGAAGCCATGAAACCCTCCTGGGTTGCTGTTAAGGAACTTAATTTAAGTTACTATATTGGGGAAACCCTATTATTTACTATATTATACCCATTATGGTGACCTAATTTAAGTTCCTTAACAGCAACCCAGCCTCAACCTGAAACCCGCGCGGCTTTTTCCATCTACGCAGCTCGGAGTCGACGAATTCCACGTCGTACAGATCGGCGGAGGTGGCGTCACTACAAGTTCTGGACTGTAGCAAGGTTTACATACGAGTATATAAGGATATGCAGCCTTCAGGGCTTAGGGTTTGGGGCTCTGGTTGACGGGTCTCTCATCCAGAGATACCCTTATGGGCCCTGAGGGACCTCCGGAACCCATGGAGAGCATGGGACGTCCGTATCAAGGATCCGACCAGGACAAATTTGAGAACGTCCTACATTCTTAACTCAATGTGTCAAGACACACATGCTGTTGAAGCCCCTGGGGTAGTGGATTCAAGATCCACGTCATGGGTCAGGGAGCAAGCTTCACAGGTATGCCAAACCGCATACCCTAGCAACTGCATCATGTGCGGCGACAACACATCCGCCTCTCGTTCGAGTGTGAAACATGGGTTTTCTCCATTTTCCTCCCCTTGGCGGTCCCACACTCAAGCCCTGACTCTGTCGAAAAAATGAAGCAAACGATGGCTAAAATGATCATGTGGAGGACAATGGAAGCTTTCAACCTCACCCAGTGCACAGCAGTTTGCCGTCCCGAGATCAGCTGTCCTGAGTTGAAGGCTTTGGGCCTAGCAACGCATTACATCCCAATACGTCAAAGTATACCTCCCTTGGAACACCTACTATCATCGGAGTGGGGGCTCTGAATTTCCCAAGAAGCTAATAGTTTCCCTTGTCGTTTCCATTCCCTTACATACCCCCAAATAACTCTATGTAATCGCTGTGCCTCTAAACCCTAAACATCTCTAAACCCCAAGCCCTAGACAGCTCTTCAACCCTCGTAGGGTTTACATGGGTTTTTAGGTTTAGGGGGGTTATATAAAGGGGACAAGGATACGCCTAGCACATACCTGTGCAATAAGGAAAAACGAAAATTGAGGTCATTCTTGGGTGTTATATACGGATTGTAAATGCATTGCAGAAATTATGTAGGGTTCCGGGTTTCTTCCTTGCAGAGTAGCATGCGCACCTAGTGCCGGCGGCCGAATATACCTAGGGTGTATATCTATCTATGTATATATCTGGGTGTTTCCCAAAATTAGGTGTGCTTTTTGCGGGGGTCGCAATATCAGGATCATAATATATTGGGGTCTATATTGGGGTTCCCCCTATTCAGGGAGACTACCATATATATATATATATGTGTGGTCACATTTTTGTACACCTGGCGCCCTAGAATCCTCCTTGAACGATCAGAGCCGACAATCAGGGGCCCGTACTTCCAAGCTTACAACTTCGTCAGCCTCAGTAACACACTTGACCCTGGTTAGCCCAAAATCTTGTACATCTATCTGTGCGAACTGGTGCAGACTCATCTCTGTGCGACCCCTTATAGCTTGCAAACCAAAGTCCTGAAAAGATACATGCTGCCTCATTGCATCCCTGCCTCCCACTGTGCTTTCTCGAGTCTAGACAAAACGGGAATGGAGGGTTAAGGGTTTAGGGTCTAGGGTTCATCACGCAATTCAAGACACGACTTGAATGCAGCTCGAGTACCATCTCGACTTTGGAGACGTCGATCCGCTTGTCCACCTGTGGGGTCAAGGTATACTGAAGCCCTAAGACCTTAAGCAGGTGGAGGCGAGAACGATCCTACAGTAGCACCTGGGGTTTGCACCACCTACCCTTAACCACGAAAAGAAGCCTTTTTGGCGGAGGTTTCTTTGAAGAGCCCATTGCCATTTTGGCTTGGGGGAAGTATTCGAGCTATTCGGCCCTTGGTAGAGGACAAGGCCTCTGGAAACCGAACTTAAGATTGAGTTTTAGAGCTTAGGAATCAGGAGGGTAAAGACCTCCAGTTAACTAGGCGACAAACTCGTTCTCGGCTTGAGGCTATTAGAGTTTAGGCTTTCAAGTTAAGATGTACATCTGCAATTAGTTAAGGTGAAGGACCCCCCACATACAAATTCAGCGCTTTGCGCAGGAAACCTTGTGAACACAAACCAGATGACACGATCATACTACAGGGAGGAACTTCATCTGGGATAAGGCGGTACAGTGAGCAAGATTTAGACAACTGGAGCCCCAGGGAGAGCAAGCTGTATTCAAAAAACGCGTCAGGGTTTGACAGCCACACTCAGCAACGTTTGCCTGCATAAACCCTACCCTGTGCAGAGAGGGTTTTGGCAGCCCCAACCCCCTGAAAATGGAAACCTATTTTGGCCACAAGATGCGTTTGATACTAAATATCCATGATGCTAAGTAGCGGATACTTTGGGAATTCTGGTGCCATAAATAGTATACGCAAGTCACGCAGCATTTGGGCGTGAACTAAGCACCCGAGAGTAGCCTCCGTAACCCCATCCATTCCCTAAGCCCAAAACCGAGAACCCCACGTAATATTTCAATAGCAGCAATAAAGGGGGTGACAACACTATCTTGTTGCAGAGCCAGAAAAATCCAGGAAGACTACATGTGCATTGTAACAAGTTTGGAGACCGAAAAGGTGTAAACGAGGTCCATAGGCGGTAATAAGGGGGTGACGACAATACTACTGTCGCCCACGAAATATCCCGATCTTTATAGATTTCCTTCGAGCTGCACTACCTAGTCCTACCCCCACACCTGCTTTATTATTGCACCCCCACCCCTTTCTGTAGACCAACAACGCAAAACAAGAAGATGTGGGGGGGGGGGGGGTGGCGGTATTATTGGCATTGAAACCTTAAACCCTAAACCCCACAAAATGTTGCAGTTTCAATATTTCTTGTCCATTTCCAATAGTAGCTTCCTAAATCCTAAACCCGGAACCCTAAACCCTAAGTCCTGAACCCTAAATCCTAAACTCTACACCCTAAATCCCGAATAGTAGCTTCCTCAACCCTAAACCCTGAACCCTAAGTCCTGAACCCTAAACCCTAAACCTTAAATCCTAAATCCTAGACCCTAAATTCTTAACCCTAAATCCTAAACCCTAAAACCTAAGCCAACAGTAGTTCTACGCCTGACATATCCAGGCCTCGCTGGTTGTGAAATCCGCCTTCAGCTTCAGCTTTCCTGAGCGCACGACGTTCATGGGTTGAGAGTTTAGAATCTAGGCTTTAGGGTCCAGGGTTTAGGGTTATGGGGGAGGATTTAGCGTTTCTAGGATTTGGGGTTGATAGGGAAACCTAGATGAAAAGCCCTAAGCTGGAAATCTACTACCTTCATCCATGCCGTGCCCACGAAAGCAAGGTGCCCTTTAGGGTTTAGGGATATATCTTAACATGATTAGAACCCCGAACCTAAACCCTAAACCCTAAACGCGTGCCGTCCATGTAAAAGCTATCTGAGCTATAGTCTAAACTCCTAGTATCCCCCTTAAGAACCCTATACTACTACCATAGATCCATAGATTGATCCCCTATATACTCCCCTCTTCAGGAGTTGAGATATCTGAAGCAATTGGTACTCACTGTGAGAGGGTTGCAGCAACAAGTATGATGGCCAGGGCCCTTTTGAATGAGATAAAGCCCACCATGCATAACAATTGTCGCAGCAGCACCGTTATGCTGAGGAGGGGAGGAGATATCGTTGGGCAATACCAGCAAGGGTCACGTCGGTGTCTGAAGACTAAAGCTCCAACTGCCCAGCTTGTTGTCCTGTATCCTTCTCCCGGACAAAATATTGAGGTTCAGAAGAAGCGCTACAGAAATCTCCGAAAACCTAGCCCAAGGAATATGCCCTGCCTCGACCCCAAAAGTAGGTTTAGAAATTGATCCGAAACCCCCCTGAACATGGTCCAAAAAGAGCTTAGTCTGCAAACTTTGGGGATACTGGTAAGCATTCTATCGAGAACCCTTCCATTTTCTTTTCCATGATTATCCCCATACAACACTAAGCCCTATCTATCTATCTATCTATCTATCCATCCATCTATAGACGTATATATAGTAGTTCCCATCTTTCTTGTCCATTATCCCCATAGAACCCTAAACCCTATATATACATGTATATATATATGTATATAATAGTTTCCATTTTCTTTTCCATCATCCCCAAAGAACCCTAAATTCTTAGCAGAAGCCGAGCCGCGCATGCGGCTGTTGAGGATGTGATGGAACAGCAGGCTGGAAGGTTGGTCCCTGGCAGCAGTCTTTGTCTTCA
>CAJNIZ010003212.1:5964-19504 GCA_905231905.1 Symbiodinium pilosum | reverse complement strand
GGGTCCTACTTGCGCGTCCCTAGTTGGACTTCTAGGGTTTTATTGTGTATGTATTAGGCATATGACTGTATCCATATACCTAACTTAAATACCTGTATATCTATAATTACATGTTCCTACAGTGGGAAGCCCGGCCAGCCGAGGCGGGCGCGCGCTAGCGTTTACAATTAAAACAAGATCCCCGTATACCCCATATTCTATCTACTTGAGGGGGACGATAAACTTCTCATAAGATAGTTGTATGCATTTGCAGCGTCATGCTTCCAAAGCCAACAGTCGGTCTATCGTTTAGGTTCTAGGGTCCTCATACTTCTGCAGTCATAGAAATATTATGAATACGAAGTTTCATAACAGCAGGCCGAATGATCAGAATAGTAGCAGCAAACTCCTAAACACAAATAGTCACAGCAGTGTCGTTGTTTTTGCAGTAGGGCAATCCAGTCCGCAGCGGCAGCAAGGAAGGGTGGTAGCAGATCCAAAAGGTCCGTTTTAGGGATAATGTATACGGTTTAGGGTTTAGGGTTCAGGGATATGGTATACACTTTGCACACAAAGGGTTTCCCACATACCGAACTAAGGGCCCAGGTATATACTCTATAGCTGCATGGACCCCAAACCCTATACCCTAAACCGCAGCGGAAGAATCACATGCGAAGTTTGAGTTCGGGACAGCTTTAGGGATTTGAGCGCTCAGCTGGAGATTTCTGGGAGTGCGCCGTGAGGATCCTACAGAAGTTCTTTGAGCTGTAGTCTAAACTCCTTCAAGGGGATTATATAGGGGAATATATAGGGGACTACTATAGGGCTTATTGGGGGGGGATGCTAGGAGTTTAGGGGCTTATTTTGACAAATACCCGTGACCCTCAGAAGTACATCCTTAAACACTGAACCCTAGATCCTAAACCCCAACCCGGAATCCTTAACCCCAACTCTAACCGACACAGTGCCACATAGCTCCTATAGCAGAAACAGAAACCACCGCAGAAAGGACGCTTCAGGCAGTTCTATCCGGGCGGCCATGGCATGCAAGTGCTGCGATGCCAGCAGCGACTTCTCCTTGGCTGGCTCTGCACGGCTAGGGCTTGCGGCTGTGGATTCTTGGTCAGCATTTGGGGGGGGGTGCCATTTAGGGTTTGAGGTGTACGGATTCGGATTTAGGGTTTGAGGGTTACGGATTAGGATTTAGGCTTTGGGGGCTAGGATGTAGGGTTTGGGGTTTAGGGCCAGCACTGACAGAAACCATAGAAAAGAGGACGGAAACTTCTCCATCATTCAGGGTCTGGGGTTTAGGGATAATGGGATGGCAGGGATACGGACTGAAGCAATGAAACAAGCAAGGGGAAATACTGTATCATTCCATGTTTTTAGGGTCCAGGGAAGGGATTTGCAGACATGATGGAGGCGGCAAAAGGCTAATTTTGATAAACTCCCATCTAAGGCTTAGGCGGGGCTATAACAGGGACCATTGTGACGTGAATGTGAAACTGTCCGGTAAATTGGGTCTAACATGGACAAAGTATGTAGGTAAGCGTTTTTTGTTTATGGGGTTGGGCCATTATCTTGCCTACTTTTGAGGTCCAGGCAAGAACCAGATTAAGGCTCTGATCAGGAAGCCCAATCAGGCTTTCCTCTACAGAGTTGTTTCAAGGTGAAACGGATGATTTAGGACTTAGCCTAAGTAACTGTTCCCAAGCTAGAGAATATATAGGGACCTATATTATAATAGGAACCCCACGATAGGCAACTTGGAATCAGGGAGATCCCCATCTAGATGTGTAGAGAGCGTTTGGGACCTGACTTGAGTACCTCAAGCAGGTGCTACGAGGAACAAAAAATTTCTAAGTGGGGGATTGTCAAAATTATGGTCCCTTTTTGGGTCCCCTAAATTAGGCCCCGTATCAGGCCCCGTATTATAATAGGGACCCAAAAAGGGACCATAATTTTGACAATCCCCCAAGTTTGTGGTTCAGTGGATTTTGGACCATCACGCTACCTGCATCTTGGGTGCAGGTGTTGCTTCAAGATGATGAAGGACCATGCTCAGCCCCAAAATAACCCCTAAACCCTACACTCTAGACCCTCTATAACCCCATATAAACCCGATATGACCTCCTAAACCCAAGGATAAAACTTGAAGGCCTTTCAGACTTGAACAAAACCCCGAGCCTACACCCAAAACGCCCAATGTAGACATGAATGCATTGGGATCCTGATGATGGGTTTTGGGTTTAGGGATCTTGTACGTACCCTCATGGGCCGTACGAATCCTTGGCTTACCCTCTGCAGAGTCCATGAACAATCGAGCCCATAGCTCCAACATGTTCCAACCTCCTGATGTCCCTACCCCCCCAAATTAACTTAGCCCACATTACCCCAGGAAGAAAAAAGGATCCTTTTTTCATAGGTATAAGGAATCCCATACCTCAAAAAGTATAAAGGATCCCTAACATTGATCCAGTTAATATACGAGCTGCAGTCAATACTTCCTGCAGAATTTAATGGACATGGGCTCCTCATTATTGAGCAGACAAGGTACAGGAGGGACCCCCTATGTCCACTGAACAGTATACCCGAAGCTCTCTGAGTGGTAGAGTCTCGTAATAACTTGGAAGCCAGACTTTGCCAAACTTCGTTATGCGTCCAGAGCGTCGTGATTTCATGGTGTTAGGGTTAGGGGTTTAGGGTTCCGGGCTCAAGGTCTACAGTTTAAGCCATAATCAGCACCCTCGACCGTAAATCCATCCCAATGGCTGCGTCCCCCAATGTTCAGTCGCAAATCACATCCCTGGGCTCCCATTTCTTACCCAAACCCTCATAAAACACTAAACCCTTGAACCCCTAAACCGACCCCCCAAAATCCCCCGAAACCCTGCGTTCTAAAGTCGAACCCCAAAACTCGACATAAAGCATTGAACCCTAAACACCTACAACCCCTGACACCCCTAAAAGGCTGGAATCTCTAAACCCTAAACCCTGGAAACCCTAAACCGAAGTCAAGCGTCCTTCCGAGCAAGCTTGGCCCGAAGTACAGTGGACATGCGGAAGAGCCTGAACCTCAGAGGGCTTGGGCTTAGGTCTTCAGCAATCCACTTCCCTATTATGAAAACCCCCACCCCCAGCATTGAGCATCCGCATCGTGGTAGATTGCATTATGGTGTATTGGGCATGTGTAAAATTAGGTGGGTCGCCCTGAAGCCTATATACCCCCTATATGTCCCTAAAGCCCTTAGGGAAGGACTCAAATCCGTAAACCCTAATCCGTGTGGCTCATTACAATGTTCCTTTCCATTCTCTGCATCCTGAACGCTAACCCTATATGCATTGGATTACATAGGGTTTAGGGTTTAGGGTCTAACCTCCGTAAAGGGGGTTATATAGGGGATTATGTATAAGGGAGTCTTATGGGGGTTAATAAGAGGCGATACTAAGAGCGCAGACTAAAGCTCATATAGACTTCACCCGGGACCCAAACCCAAAACACGTTTGCAGTTTCCACTTCCTTTTCCATTCTTCCGTACCTCAACAGCAGGTAAAACAATGACCCAAAACCCTTTAAAACGTCGGAGAAGCTATTGTTCTACACGCTTTGGGGGTCTAGGTATCTAAATCCTAAACCTTAAATCCTACACCGAAAGATTGAAAGCCTTGAACTTACCCTTCTACAACCCTTCCAACACAGACGCACAAGCCTTCAGAGCCGCAAGCGTCAGGGTTTAGGGGTTTACATTTTAAAGTTTAGGGTTTTAGGATGTAGGGTGCAGGGTTTAAGGGTATAGGGTTTGAGCCTTGAGGCTTTCAGGATTCACGTTTTATATATTTTTTTTCGGAGCTAACAATCTTCACATGAAGTTTCCAAAACCAGGACCCTCTTATTGGGGGATGCCCAGATTGAGGAGAATTGTATTCAGGGGTGTATGGCAATTTCTGAAAACGAGTGCCTAAAGGATCCCGGAGAACGGTGTAAACTATGAGGAGCGTATATGGGTCACCCTTACAAATTACATCGGGGAAATGCCCAAAACATTCTACGTTTTAGCAGCTTCTTGGCTAGAAGACTCTCTCATCTCATTACTTCACGGGCAAGCTCCTGGAAAGTGTGTGGGTCGTGCTACATGGTTCGAATATGCTCAGACGGGTAGACCAACAGTAAGTACCTTGAACTTTGAGCCCTAATTGAACCAAAGCCCCGAGTACACAAACCCCAAACCCTGGGTCCTGCCCTCAGCCACTCATTTAAAGGCGGTATGTAATTCTAGTATAGATATTATCCAACTGTTAATCAGTGGGGGCAGTACCCCAGCCCTAAACCCGGAATCGTGTCCCCTACACCCTCAGCGCTGAACCCCTAAGCCCCCCGACCCTTAACTCTAACCCACAAACCCCAGACCCCGGGCTTCTCACATCTTCAGGGGTCTGAACGAAACCTCATGCCGCCCGCGGGACACGCGGAAGAGCCGAAAAACTCTGAACGTCTGAGTCGTGCGAAGTAGCCTCAGAAGGCGAGGTTTAGGGTATAGGGGGTATAGGGGTTTAGGGGGTTCAGGGTTTCTTTGCCCTGTCCAGGGTTTCGAGCTCAAGTCTTGAGGGATCTTGGTTATGGGATATCGGTAAAAGGTTTTATGTGTTGGGGGCTATGGGTTTAGGGCTTTGCGATTCTCTCTTGCCGTAGATCATCAACAGGATTTTGGATTGATTTCTGGATTTGGTCCCGGACAAGCAGGGGTCGCTTACAAAGAAAAGGCTCAGCAAGTTCTCTGGGGCCTCCCGTGATAACTTCGAGCGCATAGACGCCCCTTAAAACGTCCATGACTGTCCGCTTTCCGCTCCTGCTCAAGATCCAAAGCCATGTTTAAGGATACGCAAATCAGCGGACAAGTCCGCATCTTCTACGCGGCTCCACGCTCCGGAATACCTGAACATTGTGCCACTTCCTCCGTAGGAACTCATAACATCCTGCGCCGCTTAGTCTGGGCCACGAGAGGGCGCTTCAGATGTCCAAACCATGACTAACAGAAGTGCTGCTGCATGAAGCCGGGACAGTACCTGTCAAGAATTCCAGCATGGATGTCAGCGTCACACGCTTGTTGGTTGCCGAGGTGAACTCACTCACGCTTAGCCGCAGCACGTGCGTCATAGCCCCCGCGGCCATAGCGCTTCACAACCCACCTGTCTCTCACAAGTGTTCTAGCCGCCCTTCCTCATCGCCTGACGGCGGGGCAGGAGGAGGCTGTTTGTATGTCAAACTCGGGCGCTTCATGCTAGGAGCTACGAGCCACATAAGAATTGCGGAAGAAGGCCACTTAATGTCAAAAAATGTGGACAGTAATTGGGAAGGAGCGCAGCACCTTTCAAAATCTCTGGAAGGGTTGGGTTTGGATTTCGGACGCAAAAAAGAATGCCAAGGAATCTGTGAACTGACGATCGTGGGAGAAAAGAGGACAATTTCCTGCTTATGGGACTTTCACCCAGCCAAAAGGAACGCCCATGGGGCTGCCAAAGGACCGCCTGTGGAATCCCATCCAGCCACTACTCGTGATCTCCAGTCCGCTGGGTATGGGCAGCAGGCATGGACGATACTTAAGCTCCGTGCATGGACACTCTGGCGAGCGCCCGCGTAAAAGCATGGACGGTGTTACCCCCAAGGCATGGATGTCACTCGGACATGTTTTAACAGCAGTGTTAAGAACCGCCTTCAGGTGGGTGTCACGGGAAAGCGGTCGATGAACACTACTGACGCACCGACGTCATGACGGTCAAATTCTGCTCTCAAGTCTGCTTTGCTGCTCCGTGATTTGGACAGCTTCGACAACAGGTCGCAAGCGCATCCTCCTCTTCAAGCTAGAACTGATGAAGCACCGCTCGTCACCTCAGAATTTGGCGCTCAGGGCAGAGGCGATCTACGCCACATCTGGTTGACCAAATCGACTGGCACGAGTGAAGGTTAAGGTCTCGCTAGACAACAATCCTGCCCCCACCCATGAAACCACTAAGCCATTAACAATTTCTAAAAGGCAATGTATACCGCATTATGAACTCTGGGTAAGAGCATTGCCCAAGATGTACTCCAAGCTTGGCTGTTTCCTAATCTGCTCTGATGCTTTGGTTTAGGCAGTGCTACAAGTCTGGTGAGGCCGCCGCTGGCTCAGTGAGTAGTAAATTGGCACCTGATGTGAGGGGTCAGGATTTAAGGTTTCCAGTTTACGCAGAACATGCTTCAAGTCGGACTGTCCAAAACATCTGACAAACTTGGCTTAACCACATCACCGTCTGCCCAAACAACATCAAGACTGGCTGCCACCACAGTTCCCATATCTACTGATGAGGCCGCGGCTGGCATCATGAATAAAACATTCGCACCTAACACGTGGGTTTCAGGTTCAGGCAAAAACGCTTCAAGTTGGGCTGACTCGAAACTGCTGGCACAAGTCATCCAAGTCTGGCTGAGCAACATGCCCCCACTCGCGCTTCAAATCTGGCTGTCCAAAAACTTTTCCAAGCTTGGCTAAACAACATCATGTCTGCCCAAGCAGCATCAAGCCTGGCTGCTGACACTGATCCCAAATCTGCCGGTCAGGCCCCGGCTGGCAGCATGAATAAAACATTCGCACCTAACACGTGGGTTTCAGGTTCAGGCAAAAACGCTTCAAGTTGGGCTGACTCGAAACTGCTGGCATCTGTCATCCATGTCTGGCTAAGCAACATGCCCCCACTCGCGCTTCAAGTCTGGCTGTCCAAAACCTTTTCCAATCTTGACTAACCAACATCAGGTCTGCTCAAGCAGCATCAAGACTGGCTGCCAGCACTGCTCCCAAATCTGCCGGTGAGGCCTCGGCTGGCATCATGAATAGAAGATTCGCACCTAACACGTGGGTTTCAGGCTTAGGGTCTAAAGCCTTATGGTTTAGGCAAAGAACGCCTCAAATTGGGCTGACTCGAAACTGCTGGCACAAGTCATCCAAGTCTGGCTGAGCAACATGCCCCCACTCGCGCTTCAAATCTGGCTGTCCAAAAACTTTTCCAAGCTTGGCTAAACAACATCATGTCTGCTCAAACAGCATCAAGACTGGCTGCCAACACTGTTCCCAAATCTACTGATGAGCCTAGGCAAGAAGCGCTCCAAGTTGGGCTGCAACGGAACTGCTAGCACAAGTCGCGAAGCAACATGCAACATTTACTTTGGGTATTGCCCAAAGTCACTAGCAGTCCCCCACAGCGGCGCTCCTAATGAACATATACCTTATTCTTATGAAGCCCCAATGATACTATTGGCAGGAATGGGCAGTACCCAAATTTCACTCCAAGTCGGCTGGCAATGCTGTTCCCTTATCTGCTGTCACGTTTCAAAAGCTGCGGTTCAAGCAGAGCAAAATCGAGGCCGCGGCTGAGGCGGCTGGCTCCGTGATTGCTTGATTGGCACCTAAGACGTGAGCGTTTAGGGTTTAGGCTTAGGCTTTAGAACTTACGCCAAACGTGCTGCAAGTCTGGCTGTCTCAACACAGTTCCCAGTCTGGCTGAACAACATCTCCAAGTCTTGCTGGCAACACTGTTTCCAAATCTATTCTCGCGCGAAATTACGCAGAGCTTGCTCAAAAGTCTGGTTGAGGCCGCGGCTGGCGTCATGAATGAAAGATTCGCACCTAACACGTGGGCTTTGAGATCATGAAAAAGAACTTGACCTAAAATCGGTCTAAGGCCTCAAGTTTAATTTCGGCTTAGGCAAATAAAAGCTTGCTCCAAGTCTGGCATGCAAAGATTGCTAAAGCTGTTTCCAAATTTACGGCTGAACGCAATGTGGCTTAAAGCCTGACCTAAAAAGCACAGCGGCCCACACGCTCATGAGGCCGCGACATCTTGCACGCAATCGATGCAAGCACTACCAAAGCGGCTGCAGTTGAAACTGGCATCTGTCGTATTCGCGCTGCCAATGAGCTGCGCAGTTCTAAAACCGCGTGGCGCTGCAGTTGCTTTCCTTGCCACTTTCTGCTTTGGTCATACCTGCCCAGCAGTTGCTGAGGCACGTGCTGTATAAAAATTCTAAGACCTCTTTCGGGCTCCGAACTTTGCAGACGGAAAAACAAAGTCTGGCCCTCATGGCCGTGCTGCTGCTTGCGCAAAAATAGAATATGAAGTGGTCGTAATAATTTGGACGTGAAGCCTGAAGCCGTGAAACATGCGAATCCCAACACGCACGGCCTGACGCCTTTCAACCCCCAACAGGTCTTCTTGTGTAAGCAGCTTTGCTATCACTCTCGCCTTGGCAAAGGTGTGCGCAACAGTCTGAGCCCAACAGACAACGTTAGTCCTTCTTCAGCTTTCGCACTTGCTGCTCGGCGTTGGTAAGAGCCTTCGCGTGGGCCTGAAACATATGCCCCACAACGTTACCTTCGCATACAGCGCAAGCAGACAACGAGCAAACAGTCCTTTGCTTCACGCCGTTCTTGCTCGAGACGCTCTATCTTGTGCTGAGGCGTTTCCTGTCGGACCCATGATCCCCTCATTGCAGCGCAAGCAGCGCGTGCAGCAGTTATTGTATGCTGTCACAACATCATGATGTCTGCTGCAAAGCTACCGGTACTCAATTTGGAGCTCCACCTGCAGCCCCCACGTCCCACATGGCAAACAGTTTCTACACGAGCAAAGGTTGAAAAAGCTGCAGGGTCGGGCACTGCATTTGGAGTTGCCAAAATCAGCAGAATTCCTAGGCCTTTCAAAGGCACCTCCACAGTACCGTAATCCCCTATGCAATCTCTTATATAACCTGCCTTTAGGGAGTTTAAATTATGAGTTATATAGAGCTTATAGAGCTTATGTGGCAGTTTCCTTAATAAAGTAGAGGCCTATTTTGGAGGGGGGGGGGGTACGTACAGTCAGGATCATAAAGAACCGTAAACCCTCACGATTATAGTTTCGTGGGGCTTTATTAGTACTGGGGTCCCCCTAGTTATGGAAGTTCAGGCTGAGGGGTTCCCTACAATAATCTGGGTGTTGGGTTTTGGGTTTAGGGTTCCTTTTGGGGGGTTCTATTTTAGTCCGGTGGAGGGTAAGCACCGCTAAACTGCTCAGATTCGATCTTATAAGCTACTGCTCTTAACCCTGAATCTGAGTTGCCATTAGGCAACTTAAGCTAAGTTAAGTTAGTTTGGGTATAGTAAACAAAACGGGGGAGTCTTCTTATCAATCTAAGTTCCTTAACAACAACGCAGAAGTCCTGAAATTGCTTGAGAGATCCCTGGAAGCATCCTGAAAGCACCGCACGCCTAAACCCTAAGCCCTAAATCCAATACGTGGTGTAGGGTTTCGGGCCCTCTCTCTCTCCCTAGAACCCCTTGAGGAAATAATCATCTGTGGTAGTTTGTGCAGTCCGTGGCAGTCCCTGGAATTGGAGACCGATATACACTGTCACAAGTATCTCTCAGGGATCGTGTAGGCACTCGCAAAAAAACCTGCCACAAAACCACACCCTAAACCCTGAACTTAGACCCTAAACCCCAAGCCCAAAGCCAGCCCCAAATCCTAAGCCCCAAGCCCTAGACCGCAAACCCTAAATTCTAAATCGAAAATTCCAAACCTCGCTTCAAGAAAGCCGCTTTCCCTCTGTGCTCAGTGTTGCTGTACTTGCTGCTGCACCATGCATTTGATAGCCTGTGTTCAGCTTAGGGTTGGGTCTCGGCGTAGGGTTTAGGGTTTAGAGTAAACGGTGGCTAGGCTTCAGGGCCTGGATTCAAGGTTTAGGCTCCAGGTTTAGGGCTGTCAGGGTATGGAACTTGGGGTCACTCCTTCCCACTTTAGCATGGAAACCCATGGACTACTGAAAAAAATCGTCGTGATTATGGGTTCGAGGTTTGGAGGGTTGATGTTTACGGTTTGGGGGCACCCTAAGCCCTCAACCTTGAAACCCTAAAACCTGAAACCCTAAATCTCAAACCCTTAAGCACTAAACCCTAAAACATAAAGATCAACAGTCAAGCCCAAAACCCTTGAAGCGCGAACCCTGCAATTGGAGGGTTTTTCCGTGGTGGGGCTTGGGCTCGCAAAATAGTGGTTTAGGGTTTAGGGTTTAGGATTTAGGGTTTAGGGGGCATCATGTATATCACTTAGGAGGAGCCCCCACCATGTGACAGTGGTATAATACACATATATGAAAGGACCCTAATTTGATCCCTACTATTCCTTATAGTCACTATTACTGCTTGGGGCATCGAACTAATTTATCATTTATACGGTCTAAGGGAAACCATGTACACTATAGCTCAACCACATTAATAGGTACATCTCAAAAGAAATTCAAAAATGACGGAACAGGACCCCTGGGAATTGTTAAGTTAAGCCTCCAGAATTCCACATTGCGGTTTAGGGTTTAGGGGTTGCATACGGTGGAGGCTTCCAGCAGGGCCTCAACCTGGACCCATTTGATCATCCTGATTAGAAATGGCCTCCCGAGAAGGGACCGCTATAATTTCGGAAAAAATCCATATGGCATAGCCTTAGACTTTGGCATCCTAGCCTGGGACTTCCGCTTCGGAGTGAGCTTAAGGGCTTCAAGCTTCAGAGTGAACACATTACCCACAACGCGGTTTCAGGTTTCGGCTGGAGCGTTTAGGCGTCGTAGTCATCGTATTTACTCAAATGAGCCACGTTCTCGGCGGCGGCTGAATGCAGCAAGATGCAGCAACATTGCATTCCTCTTGAAAACTGAAGAGACTATCCCCAAAAGGAGGAAATAATCGTACTCCATACTGGGAACTATGGTACCTCGCCACGGAGAAAATCGCATGACCTACACCCCCGGTGGGCTTCTAGGGCTAGGCAACATGTGAGGCTGACACATGGACTTCATGGATAGCCACCGTTCCGTGACACCACCCATCACTACATACACGTACAGGGTAACCACAGCCTTCTTGAGGTTTAGGGTTACTATAACCTACTTAGAACGGAGCTTCTAACCCACTGACACAGACTCTACTTGGCATGGATTACTGTACCCTCCACCTCCGAAACGCCTAGACGTAACTCAGAACACACTCAACCTCTGAACTTTCTAAATGGCAACACCGATCCTACCCCTAATCCCAGAAATTCAAAACCCCAACCTGTCCCAGTAGACATCCTACACTCTACCTAGCCGGACCTAGCCAAGCAACTGGCAATCTGCAGCACAAGGCCAATGAGACCAAAGACTACAAGCAGGAAGTCGAATGCGTTTGAGAGGTCCTGGGATCGTTTAGGATTTAGGAAGTCGGAAGCGTTTTTGAGAGGTCCTGCATAAGTTCCCCTATTACCCCACTCTATACTACCCCCCCCTAACTGCCCGAATGAAATGGGGGAACCTATGGATGGTAGAATAAGGGAGCGCGGGGTAGTAGGGGAACCCGTGGGTCCTGCAAGTTTAGGGTTTACCTCAACTCCAGAAGTGCATGGCAGTATGACCCCCAAAAACCGGAGAAAAAACAACACCCCCAGAATACAGAAGGCTTTAAGTCTATATACCTTGGGGGCCAAGTGGGGATGAGGGCCTAGGGCTCAGAATCTGATACCTCTGAACCCGAAACCATAAGCCCATACGAATTGAAGCTGGGAAGCCCGAGAAGTGGGCAGGTTCAGGTGTCCGGGCGGGGTTGGGGGGCTCACCTAGACCTCAAACGCGGAGGGTGTGGGGTACAATACTGGCACAGCCCAAAACCCATGAAAATCGTGAAAGAGGCAATTGTTCTACAAACTTGAGGGGGTCCAAACTAAACCCCCCAAACCCAGCCAGCATTCGATGGGTATGAGGCTTGGCTGTTAAGGGTTGTGGGTCTGTTTTAGGGAGTGTTACGGCTTCTTGGTCCTCATTTGGGAACTTCGAGAAATGGAGATCACATGTAAGCCAACCAACAAGGACAATCCTCCGTCCTAATCGGCATTGGAAGGACTCACAATCAATGCTCAAGGTTTGGAAACACCCGTTCGTAACCAGCAGTACCAACTGACTATCTGTGGCATGCGGGTATCTTGTGTATGATACCCTAAACCCTATGCCTTCAGCTACCTTTCAGCCCCCAAACCCTGATCTCTGGAAAATAAACCCTTGAAGCATCTTTCTGTAGGCGGGCTTCATGGGCTTAGGGTTTATAGTCCCCCTTAAGTAGATAGAATACGGCTTTGGGTAATATTATCATAAGATCCCCGTATACCCCATATGCTATCTTGTTAAGGGGTACCCTAAACCCTAAACCCTAAATCCTAAATCCTAAACCGTAAACCCTAATATTAGGGTTTAGGGTTAGAGATCAGCAGCCCTTATCTTGCGAAACTACCATGTCTATCGTACCGCTTTGTTATTCAAACATGAGGTTTCAGAGCTTAAGGCTTCAGGGACACGTCAGAATCTCCAGGGAAAATTGCTTGAACACTCATGGCTGATGATTCACTAGTGCCCTGACGAACAACTGCGAGAACAAAAAACACTAATATGCACACCCTAAGCCCTAAACCCGAAGCCCTAAAACCTAAACCCTAAGCCCTGAACCCGAAGCGCTAAACCCTAAGCCCTAAACCTTAAGCCCTAAACCCTAAGCCCTAAACCCTATCCCTAAGCCCTAAACCCTAAACCCTAAGCCCTAAACCCTAAGCCCTAAACCCTAAGCCCTAAACCCTACGCCCTAAACCCATATGCATTGGTACGTTCTAAGGCATGCTAACCTGTTCAAACCCCCTTGAAGGGTGAGAGGTTCCACTGGTGTCTTCCTAAACCTAAGGGTCCAAGTACCAAATAACCACATACTTACCCCCAACCTCCATTACAAGTACTATTACCCAAAAGCCTAAACCCTAAACTCATTATTGGGTACTTGGACCCATTTGGGTAAACCTTTGTAGGTCCTGAGCATGCCCTGAACCCAACAGTCCGAAACCCAGAACACTCAAAAAGCTTAGCCAGGGAGCCGAGAAGTAGTGCAATCTTAGGACGATCATCTTCAAGATCATCTCCACAATGAAGATGGTGAGAAAGATAGCCTCTAGGGGCTTAGAGTTTCGAGCCTGAGGGCTTTAGGGCAAGTAAGATGGTGAAAAAGATAGCCTCTGGTGGGCTTAGAGTTTAGAGCCTTAGGGTTTTAGGGTTGAAGGTCTTTGGGATTGGGGTCGAAGCAGCCAAAACACAAATAGATGGGGGACCACCAAAATCCCCTTCTGGTCCCCGTACATCGCGATGCTCCCTACTGTAAGGCCCTAAACCCTTAACCCTAAACCCCTGTTCCTTGACCGGTCCCAGGCCGACTGTCTTCGGGTGCTCAGGGTGCAGGATTTGTCCGGGAATATAGTCGGAATATAGTCCCCTTTAAGTAGATAGAATGTTAGAGTTATATTGCTGGGGTTATAAGGATACTGGGAAAGAAAATGGAAGCCACTATTTAGGGTTCAGGGTTTAGGGTGTATAGTCCCCCCCTTAAGTAGATAGAATATGGCTTTGGGTATGTTATAATAAGATCCTCATATACGCCATATTCTATCTACTTAAGGGGGACTATATAGCAACCCCTCGTCAGACTTTTATGGG
>CAJNIZ010003211.1:211-12898 GCA_905231905.1 Symbiodinium pilosum | reverse complement strand
TGTTAGCTAACGGCTCCCCCCTCTTGTTTTGAGTGTTTTGGGAGTGTTTTTTGTGCGTGTTGGCTAACGGCTCCCCCCTCCTGTTTTGAGTGTTTGGGAGTGTTTTTGTGCGTGTTAGCTAACCCTTGCTGGGCAGGTCTTCGGGTTATGATTGGACTGCTTGAACCCTAAACCCCAAACCTTAAATCCTAAACCTCAAACCCTAAACCCCAAACCCTGAGCCCTAAACCCCAAACCCCAAACCCTGAACCTTATAGACCCCAAACCCCCAAACCCTAAACCCTAGATAGTATCCAGGGTTTCAGGTTTACGGCTTCGGGGGATGACCTGCATGAAGAGTCTGTCCATACTGTGGATGGAGGAAATCTGTAGGGTTTAGAGTTAAGGGCCGCCATAATAAGCATTGTCGTATTTTGGGGTCTACATTGGGGTCCCCCTAACTATGGACACTACCATTTATAACTTATACACAAACACTAGTAGTCTCCCTAAGAATTATTTTTGCATTCTTGCTCTAGCATGACTCCAAGGGGCTACTGAATAAGTACAGTATTTTTAGGATCGTGAGTGGTGCAAGATTTCCTCCATCCATTGTAAATGATAAAGCTTTCAAACTCCCCCGCGCCTCAGCACAGGGCCTGTAGCTTAATTCTACCCTAGATCATTGGGGTTTAACGTTTAATTGGTTTAGGGTATTGATATTGGGCAGTATCCAGCATAGACCAGTCTCTGACAGGCTCCATTTGTAGTTTCCAAAACAAAGAGCACAAGGAGGACCCCAGCATAGACCCCTAAATATTCGAGCCCTTATTACCGCGACGCACCCGAAAAAAGAAGGACAACAAACATAAAATGTCCCAAACACTAAACCTAGAACTGCACTGTTGAAGGATCATGTTTGGGACCTGGCTTCTGCAGGGCCGACGGTTTTGAGATGGTCCCCTTAGCCCTCA
This sequence comes from Symbiodinium pilosum, assembly GCA_905231905.1. Lineage (NCBI taxonomy): Eukaryota > Dinophyceae > Suessiales > Symbiodiniaceae > Symbiodinium > Symbiodinium pilosum. The sequence continues at coordinate 11,945 of CAJNIZ010003211.1, read as the reverse complement.
TGGGTTTTGGGTGTTCAGTGGATTTTCTAACCATCCCCCTTATGCTAACTCCCCCTTGGTCTCCCCTTAGTTAACCTTAATTGGCCTTAAATTGGAGTGAGATTTCCTAAATAGCTTTAGTTAGGATAAACCTAGGGAGCTAGTGCAGGGGGCTAGTAGGGGAATCCATGATCCAAAAACTGAAGTCTGAATACCAATTTGGCTCTTACTCCTGAATGCTCCATGCCTCCTTTTGAGGTTTCATCGCTTCTGTCTGCCTAGATTTCCTTTCCCTTGTGTATCCGCCCTGGTTGTGCGACTAGCAGAATTTTTCTAGGCATGAAAAACAGGAGTAGTATGTTCAACATTCTCCCCGGCTGCATCACCTAGAAAAGGCCGGCCATGTACGTACCTCAGCATGGGAAACAAAGTCGTAAGGCTTTCTGAGTGCAACCTCGTGATATACTATTTAAATATAACCGGAAGCCGCGTCCCGTGGAACCTACGCCTTAAGCCTACATTATTATTTCGTACCCAGGAGGAAAGGCCCGCCCCCCCCAAAGAAAAACAATCTACATCACTTCACTACCCCTTTCTAGTCTGAAACCTTATGCACTAAACCTAGACTACCCAATGTAAGGCTCTAAGTCTACAAGCGATACCTAGATTGGGTCCAAAAGTCTTCGAATAGCACCTAGATTGCATTACTTGGAGCCTTACTTTATAAACCCCTATACACACCTTGTGAACCCGAATAATCAGCCCATGGACTCCAAACATATCTTGTACAACCCCTCTACAAACTCTATATTAATCCCCTATGGCAACTTATCTAAAACCCGACCAAACCCTATGTACATGTTACATGTTTAAACTTTGGAATCTTAAACCCTAATACCTAAACCCTAAACACCAAACTACACAGTAGGCCTGATTTCTCAGGTCTTGGCTGTTGTCTTTGAGGCTGCTCCGCAGCGAGCGGAGTGCTGCAGAGGCTTCAGGGTCAGGGCTTTAGGTGTACTACAGGGGCCTTAGGCTTCTGGGTTTAGGGTAGGGGCCTGTAAATGCTTTGGGGTTGAGGAACATTCTCCCCAAGACTGGCGGTTCAAAGGGGGAAAAAAGGAAATGAACTGGAATCTGCGGTTCTTAATGGGCTATTGCCAATATTGTCCTAGATTCTATATAACCCCTAGTTATGAACCTCCTTATACATCCAACTCGCGTTACATGTGCCATGTTCTTCCAAGTTCCATGTGTGTTTTCGCATGTTTTGGGAAATACCCTGGACTTTACATCCTAAACCGAATGTTCTAAATCCCACACATGATATTGGCACGTTTTTTCGGCCCTGCAGTAGGACATTTGCATTATGTGAGCCAGGCAATGCGGCCCTGAAGGTGTGGAGTTTGTTGGATTCATGGATTTACGGGTCTAGGTAGGGAAAAGCAATTTAGGATTTATCCATTTAGGGTTTGGGATTAAGGGTTCCAAGTTCCAGGTAGGGATAAACCCCATTCAGGGGTTTAGGGTTGTAGCCGGGATTCAGGCCGAAAAAGGACATGGTGGCTGAGATGGAAACTTGGGTTGTGTAGTGGTTTCTGCGGTCAAGGGCTGGGTAGGAAACGGCCCAAGACAGAACCAGATATCCCCCAGTTTCGCTTAATCTTGTGATTACTAGTATAAGTCAATCTCCACTAGTGTTTTGTAATATAGCTACCTAGAGCCTAGAGGATCTAGGTACAAAGTTCAGGGACTTAGATCAGCATTGAGGCGTCTAGCTAGTTAGTTCTGCAGTTGTGGGGGGCACATAGGTTTGTGTTCATTATACACGGCATCGAAGATTAGTTGACGACTTAGTTATGAATAACACCCCCCCCCCTCCTTTTAAGAGGGCTTAATATTATGCTTCCCATTATAATCCCTACTAAGGAGGGGGGGTTTAGTAACAAGGGGTCTACATTAACGAACTCCATGCGGCTCCTAAACCCTAAACCCCAAACCCCAAACCTTAAACCCTAAACCCTAAACCCCAAACCCTAAACCCCAAACCCCAAACCCTACAGTTGCCAATGTTGGCCTTTGCCTTCCTTGGCTGGTGTTTGACTACAGGAGGGTCCTGGAACCTGAGCCTGGCCATCCTTGAGCCCTAAGCCTAACACAAACCCTATTATGGTACCCAATAATACAGGGTTTAGGGTTTAGGGTTTAGGGCCCTCTAATGGAGAATCAAATGGAAAAGAAAATGGAAAATTAAATGGAAACTGGGATTATATGGGGGTTATTTGTGTCCTTAAGATCTCTACCTGGACCCCCCAAAGTATGTAGAATAATGGCCTTTATGGCTATTATTATGGGTTTAGGGGTATTATTTTACATACTTTTGGGGTTTAGGTAACACAAACCCTGGTCTAGGGCTGTGGGTTTAGGGTCTAGGGTTTATGGTCTGGGGTTGAGGGTGTTGGGTCTAGGGTTGAGGGTTTAGGGTCTAGGGTTGAGGGTTGAGGGTTTAGGGCCTAGGTTTCGGGTTTAGGGTTTAGGGCTTACGAAACCCCAAACCGCGATGATCTTGACATCTGGGGCAGCCCAGCTTGCCAGACAACATCAGGCGGAGGCGGTTGTGAGGGATGTATATCTGTATAAACTATCACCCCAATGCTCCAAATGGCCCTAGCCCCCAAACCCTGAACCCGAAACCTGAATTCGGAAATATCTATAGACTTTGGGGCCCAGCGTAAGGGGTTGTTACTCATAGACTTCGAGCCCTACCGTAATGGTCCAAGGACCGAAATAATAGGGTCTTAGGGCCCAAATACCATAAATATTCTAGTGCTTGGGCCCTAAAACCTTATTATGGGTCCTTGGACTAGGGTTTAGGGTTTAGGGCTAAACCCTAAACCCTAAAGTGAAGGATGCTCAGGATCAAGAATCCGGATCCCCTTGCCCGTGCAACCCATCTCCCAGGTACCCGACGCCTGAACAACTCAAACCTTCAGAAACCTGAAACCCCAAGAATCTAATCCCTATACCCTATACCCTAGACCCTAAAACCCTAAAACCACCCGAAAACCTTAAAACCTACACCCCAAACCCAAAATTACCAAATGCCAATCCTTTTTGTGGGGTCCTACGGAAACCAATCTGTAAAGGTCTTGCCCTCGGCTTGGCTTCGTAGATAGGCCTTGACAACCCTAGGCACCTACCCTACATTTAGGGTTTACCTGGACCCCGAAATTAAGTAAACTAATAGCGCAAAATCCTTTAAAAACAGCCCAAAAACGATTATTCTACACATTTTTGGTGTTCAGGTAGGGTTTAAGGCTGCAAAGAAGAAATAGTTCAATGTAGGTAACATGTATATAGTCTCTTAATGATTGTAGGCATTTTTCTTATGGACTTAGGACGCCAAGGAAAAGCCCTACCATCTTTTTTTTGTGCGAGCAATCCCCAAACCGAAGCCCTGGCAACCCTCGGGCCTAAATCCTGAACTCTTAAGCTCTAGACCCTCAACCCCTAAAAACCCCAACCAATGCCAAAATCCCAAAGGAAGCCGTGGCCAATCTTGCAGCCGTGGCGGCAAAACCTGCAGTTTTGACCAGGCCCTCGCTGGTTCAAGAGAGGTTTAGGGCTCAGAGTGTGGGGGGCTGGAAGTTTGTTTGGGCTTAGGGTTTTCGGCGTGCGGTTTTGTAAAAAGCTTGTAACTGTAACCTATTTTTGGACATTTCAAGCCCTAGGGACGAGGGGGAGTCTTTTCGAACCCTAGGGATTCATTGTGACTGCGCAATCTTCGAGTTAAGTAGCTGAGTGTGTAGCCTTTGACATTCAGGGCCTTTGTGACCCCGCTGCGATCAATATCGTAGCCGATTTAAGCCAGCGCAAGGAGAGTTCAGCAATTCATGTGAGCCACGGACTAAAGTCAGGTTAGGGGGACCTATAGGGGAATATGCAGGGTTTGGGGGGGAACTATTAAGGAATATGCTAGCCTTTAGTCCAGGCCTAATGTGTGTACATCAAGGGTTGAGGCCACCATAGTTTGGCTTGGGGATTACTCTAGGGCTTGGGCGGGGGATGTTAGGGGGTAAGATTTATGCTCGTGTTCTGTAGGGTTCGCGGGTTCAAGCGCCTGGCTCACGTTTTGCGCTTGTGGCTCCTGAGGTTTAAGCGTGCTTGTAACCCCAAACCTTTACTGATTCAATGGGTGTTTTTTTATGTTCTACATGGACTTATATCTAAGTTCTGGGGTGTGTCTTAAAATTCTTCATAGAGCCCTTTAAACACCATCATGCATCTAATTGCCACTGGTGCTCAATGACACCCTTGCTCTGAGAAAACCGCAGAGTACTTGGACCCTGCAGTGCAGTTCCTTGGTCTCAGTTTGTAAGCACGGGGCTTAGGTCTCAGGCTGTAGGGCTGTAGAGTATATTAGGTCAGAGAGGAGTTGGAGTTTAGGATTTATGGTTTAGGACTTAGGGTTTAGGGCTAGGACTTAGGCTTTAGGATTTAGGGTTTAGGGTTTAAAGGTTTAGGATTCATGGTTTAGGGTTTAGGGCTTAGGGGGATTGGTGCTTGCATTTTGCAGGAGCAGCCCAAAGTGCAAGACAGCGAATAGCACAGTAATGTGGCTGCGTCCATGCTGGAGGCAATAGGTTCTGACGACCTCTTTGCCCTCGTTTCCCAGCTGCCAAAGGAGACTAGCAAGCAGAAGCTCCTCAACGTTTGCGAGCGCCTGATAGGAAAGATCATGGACGAGAAACTCACGGAGCCCTCCGGCCCCAAGGAGGGGTCGGGCTGTGAGGTCGCGAGCGATCACGACTTCTGTGTGGAGGATTTGGGTTTAGGGTTTAGGGTTGGTGGTCCGGGCAGCAGTGGGGATCCTTCAGGACGTATTGTGAGTTGCATGCTTGTTTGCGGCTACACCCCAAGCCCGTTACCTTAAGCCCTAGACCTTAGTTTGTAAACCCTCGAAAACGAGGGAATGTTCAGCGAGTGTAGGAATACATATTTTCTTGCAACTAAGCTAATCCCTTCCCCTAGCTAGTAGTAAACCCAATTAAACCCCTAATATTAAATGCTTCCATTGCGGTATATTGCAATAAATTGGAAGTATTTAATATTAGGGGGAGTGGGGGGGGGTAAAATTAGGGGATGGGTTATACGGGTACCACTTGAAGATGATGTAGTCATGCGTTTGGCACGCTCCCATGTTCGGTATCCTATCCGGAAGTTTCCCCTCCATAGAAATTCAGGGTTTAGGGAATTCGGCACGCGTCCAAAGGCCCTCTCCCCCCCCCCCTCCCCCAACATTAGGGCTCTCCGAAAAATAGAAACTAGGGAGCCTCAATATGCCCCCCCGAGCTCCCACGGTTCTGAGGTCCCTGTGGATTGATTTGAAAGGGATTGTTGAGAATCCTTCCTGTATTTTTAGGGGACCAAAATCAAAACTCATTATAGGAGGCCTTGCAATCATTGCCCTGAGTCTGAATAGGCTGGCCCCAAAACTCATTATAGGGAACCGGTTCAATAAAGGAGGTCCAACATTAATGTACAACTTTTCAGATATTCACATACGCTGCCCGAGGGGTCCAGGTACCTAAAACTCACTTACCTACCCAAAGCTTGTATTACAATTACTATAATACCTAATCATACCAACGACCCTATTATTCAGTACATGGACCCTTACAGCTGTGGTCAATTTAGAGCATGCAGTTTCAGACCGCGAGGGCGTACTCTAGGGTTACCTGTACTTCCGTCGAACTCCACAACCCTCAATGGAGGCACCTGGTTCCATGGGAAGAGGCATTTTTTTCCTGGGGCCCAAGTTCATACATGTAATATTTCAAGGGGTTCCAGGCTGTACCCCTAAGGTCTTACCCCTAAAAGGTTTCCTCAATATGCCTGGATATAGTCCTTATATGACATTATGAGCCAATGTAATCCCCAAGGGTCCCTTAAAAGGATCCCAAAGCCCAGGGGTACAACCCTAGGTGCACAAGCCTGAAACCCTGAAATATTTGCATGGCGCCCTCCAGGTTTAAACCGCCTATGTTAACCCATATAGATTTCTGTGAAAACTCATCTAAGCCCTGTGAAATTGTTAAAACTCTACAGAACCTCGTATCTACCTCTAGGATTAGGCAAAGTAACAGGTGGCCGCGATGGTGCGTTGAAGCTTTATCCCGTCTTACCCTAGCTGGAGAGGGCAGGAGAAGGCACCGGCAGAGTTCAGGGTTTCAGCGTCTTGCGGGCTCAAGAAGTTAGGGGCTTTACCCTTAGGGTCCTAGCAGCTAATCATCATATACCAGCCCGAAACCTGTACTAGAATTACTAGTACTTAACTACCGAGTACCCAGGTATTCAGTACATGGGCCTTATGGTTAGGGTGCAGGGTCTCAGCTTCTTTGCGGCAGGGAGCTTCAGGATCTAGGGATTAGGGCTGCGGGTTTAGGATCCATTGTGTCTATAGGGTTTAGGGTGAAAGTAGGCTTTATGGGTCCTCAGCCCTGAGTGAGGGTCTCGGGGGCGTTGAGAGACGAGACGCAGGAATTCAACTTCCGACACCGACCCTAAACCCCTGAACCCCTAAACCCCTAAGCCCTAACCAAGAACTTGAGGTGCAGGAGAGCCTTTCCAACATGAAGAGTGTTCTGGGGTTTACGGTCTAGAGTGTGAGGGTTTGTGGTTCAGGGTGTTCATGGATGTTGTGTGATGGGTTTCAGATCCAAGGTTGTCGCTCTTCCGCTTCGGATTTTTTAGCAGAAGCCCAATGGTAAATAGACGTGCGCGGGATGCATGACTTCAATGGTTTTCATGAGAGGGCTAGTTCTTTGGGCTTGTTCATATCCTGGGGCGTCTACGGGGTTGCTACAAGGGGATTCTGCCTGGCATGACACTTTGTTGTCCATACACAGCCTACTGTACGAAGGCGCTGAGGATTAAACATGTCGCGGCCTTCTTGCAAGACAACCTGTTCGACAGGAGTTGACTGCTGTGTTCCTGCTATCGGCCCACTACTTGCCTCCTTGTTGTTGCAGCTCGCTGCTCATTCCAGAACACACCCTAAACAAGGCGCGGGAACCCACTAGAAGGCCCTGAAATTGCCAAATCCGCGAAGCCTCACCCTGAAAGACCATTTTTCTCCCCAAGCCATTGATGTGCTAAATCCCGCGCCCTGCAATTATGACCTATGTTATGGTCCCAGATTCCTTTGTATGTTTACGGTATTGTGCACCTTGAATGGATATCTGTTTGCCGGGTTTTTCAATTTCTGCTCATAGAGCGGTTTGAGGGCAGTATTTTTTGCCATAGGACTTGTATTTGCAACACAGAGTTTCCTTTAACTCGCCAAACAGCGGTTGCACAAGAGAGCCCTGGTAGGTCTGCGTTTCCGGCTGCTTGTTTTCTGGCATGGGCCTTGGCGACCCGTCGCAGCTGCAATTTGGCAGGAGTCGACCCATGTTTGAGCGTTAGAGCTTCAGATATAGCCCCCGCCTTAAGTAGACAGAATATGGCTTTGGGTAACTTGTAATAATAACCCCACATACCCCATGTTATTTTTATGTGAGGGGGACTATATCCCTAAACTTTAAACCCTGAACCCTAAACCCCATATTCTATCTACTTGACGGGGACAGTTCAGCGATGTTTTGTCCTCTTGGCTTGGCAAGTAGTTGCTGGTTCTGGGTACTGGAAGCAGCAGAGCAGTCGCACCCAAGCAAGCCTTAACCCTAAGAATTCAACAAAACCCCTAAGGGTCCAAGGACCCAGATAAGAGGGCTTTAGGGCCCAAACATTTTCATATGAATGGGATTTTGGGACCTAAAATCGTATTATTTGGGTCCTTGGACCATTAGGGAATGAAATGGGCTTCAGAACTGGAGATCCCTGAACAAATGGTTCCCCAATGGTTGTGCCTTTTGTTGCTTGAAGGCTCATGGGTACTTTTAGGGCTTAGAGTTCAGTGTTTACGTGAACAGGAGAAGTCCAGTTGCAAACGAGGACTTGATTTCGGGGCACTAAGAGCACTCTGAGACGTCCTACCTATCTCCTCCCAGTATGTTGTTAACATCTCCTAAGACATCCTTGAATGGCTGATCCACGTGGTACACTGATTTCTGTCTGTTGTACTGCGAGTAGGTCCAGTAGGTTTTGGTTTAGGGTTTTAGAGCTTAAAATAAGGGTATAATATAGGGTTATATAAGGATAATGGAAAAGAAAATGCACTGTTGGTGGTTTGTTGTGAATATCTCCATGGAGAATCTGCACCGGCTCTCATCGTCATAGTCTGATCCTGTAGGGACTGCAGATCCAGAACTCTTCAGTACATCTCACACAGAAGGTCGGCTCAGAGTAGCCCAGACATGCTGAAGCCCAAACGACCACATTTGCAATCGCAAAGCTGGATCAGCCCTGAAGTTGTTTCATTTGAGACAGATGTTGAAACGGAACAGAGGGCTACCTTATGACAATTGGGGCTCCGAGCGCGATCGTCATAGTTTCGAGAAAAGGCCAGCTGGATTGAAAAGGGCCCTTGCGCGCAACACGATGCTCGCCGATTTTGGCTACAAAAGCCTGGCAAGTGCCGCCTGCATTCATGCATATCTGCCCAAAACAGCTCCATCTTGGGGCCAAAGCCCAAGCCCATAGGGTTTAGGGTTTAGAGCTAGGGATCAGGATAAGCCCTACACCCTAAACCTGAAGCATGTGCCCATTACTCTAGGTAAGGGTTTGGGGTTTAGGGTGCTTAGGGTACTTGCGACAAGTTGTAGGCGACTTTTCACGTGAGGCGGGCTCAGAGTCCGGAAAAGAAGGGGCTTGAGGCTCATCCGCTCACGAACTGGTATGCCCTTCACCCTTCTTTGGGCCCTATTAGAGTCCTTTTGTTCTTCCTCATTGTAAACCCCTTACGTCACAGGATCTAGAACTGAATGGAAGTTTCGCGAAATTCACACTTCGAGGACTCGAGACCTGTATTCTCAACTCTCAGAACCTAGAGTGGAGCTGTGCTGTTACTAGGGCGACTAGCGAACCCCGACCCGCCCTCATAAAAGTCGCAGCACTTTCGGCATTGAAGCCGGAGCGGTCCCTACGATCTGTTCATTAGAGGGATCTTTCGGATGCCCTTCCGATTCGCATATAGCCTATGTGAGCCTATAGACTCTAACCCTGGGGCTCTAGACTCTAGAGAGCCCAATGTAGGTTGCACTTGTAAACTTTAGTGCCTGCGGTACGTCAATGTCAATATTTGTAGACTTGGAACCCCAGGGTCCTCAGGGCACCCCTAACTGAATTCTCCCCTCTATGGTCGCAACTACGGGCCCTGAATTCGGCTTGTGATATAGACGGTATATTATAGGCATGTATGGAATCCAGGATTACAGCCCCAGCCCATCTTTCAAACCTTAGATGGAAGAGCCACTCCAAAGACCCTAAACCCCCTAATCTAAACCCCCAAACCCTCAACCCATAAACCCTCAAACCCTCAACCCTCAAACCCTCAACCCCCAACCCCTTAACCTTTAAACCCTCAACCCCCAAAACCGCTCAACCCTAAACCCCTAAAACCTTAGACCCTTAAACCTTAAGCCCTAAACCCCTGAAACTTCAAACCCTCAAACCTTAAACAGCCTTGACAGGAGAGGCCAGGTTGGCCCTGCAACAGCGGCTCCTGGAGAAAGCTTTCCTGCTGGACAGCAGCTTGTCGGCTCATAGGAGGGTTGAGAGTTTAGGGCTTAGGGTGTGGGAGATGGGGGTTTAGGGTGTAGGATTTAGGGGTTTAGGATGCAGGAGCTGGGGGTTAAGGGTGTAGGAGTTGGGGGTTTACCGTGTAGGAGTTGGGGGGTTAAGGGTGTAGGAGTTGGGGGGTTTAGGGTGTAGGAGTTTGGGGATTTACGGTGTAGGAGTTTGGGGCTTGGGGTTTATGTTTTTAGAGGGGATCTATTGGGACATATGGGGATCTACTGGGACATAGTATTGAAGATTCAGGGTTTGAGGTTGTAGAGTTTAGGATCTCGGGTTTAGAGTTTGGGATCTAGGGTTCAGAGTTGGTTTATTAGGGGTATCATCCCAATTATGGGAAATCAAATGAGCACGAAGCTGAAAAATAAAAAAGGGACCTGGGCCTATGCAGGGCTTCATAGGGATAGCATGTAGGGGATTACCTAGATCAGTTAATGCACACCAAAAGGGGTGCCTTTTTTAAAAAAATAACAGCTTGGTACATTTATGGTTAAATTGGTTTAGGTCACTTTAGGTACAGTGTCAATGCACGCACTGACACGGAAACCGTCCAAAAACAGGGACCGCAAAGGACCCCAAACGTAGCACTAACCCCTAAACCCCGGCCTATGTTGTGTTACCGTAATTTTCCCGCTCTACTATCGCCCTACCCTGCCCCAGGGTTGCCCCCAGAAGCCTTAGCCAGCCTAATTGTCCTTAGGTAACCCTACTGAAGGGAGAGGTTTGGGAGTTCATGATCAGATTTCATGGCTCTTGCTAGACGTCTCAGGCTTGGTTGTTAGCAGGACATGAGGGCAAGTAGAGTTGTAAAGCCTGTTGCTCACCGTAGCATGCTTTCTTGAACTTTCTGGGAAATGCGGGTGTGCCTCGATCATCCTGTAACAGCAGCATGAACATATCACACATGTTGTCTCTGTTATGTATCTAGCGGATCTGCAGTCCTCAACAGTAAAATTGGAACACCATATGTGTTTTTTTCAAAGGATGGTTGCCTACAAGCGGGAACAATTTGATGTTCCATGTAAGTTCAAGGAGGGTAGTTTTCCGAAGCTCTGCACCTTGAATTCTAAACCCTTAAACCGAGTTTGTCCAAACCTAGGTAGGGAAGAACCCAAGTTATCGCCATGTGCTAACCAAGTTTGTGTGAGCATATGATAGTTACATACTGTGGACGCTTACGGTTTAGAGTGAAGCGCCCTACTGTAGTTACATGATCATGCGTACAAGTCCCACAGCTACGGCATGTAGGACGTAGAACCATACTTCTTGTCGGTATAACATAGACCCCTAAATATTATAGTCCTTACAGGGAGCCCCAGAATACACGTAATTTGGGAAAATCCCATGTGAGCTATAGTCTAAACTTGCAATATTTTAAATGTTAATAACCCCTATAATAGTCCCATATATATCCCCCGTTTAAGGAGTTTAGACTATAGTTCATATAGCCCAACGTATAGCTAAGCGGCCCCCTCCTTTGCAGAGGATGGAGGGCTTGGGGTTTGAGGGTTCTTGTGCGGGTCACTCTAGTTAGCCAAAATGTTCTGTTACTTAGGGAAAAGGGTGGTTTAGGGGTTCAGGGTATCGGTATANNCTAAACCCTAAACCCTAAGGCTGCAGGGAGCGTTTGAGGAGGCTGAGAGGGTAGAAGGCAGTGCACGACCCAAACAAGGATATGACCAATTCTGTGGTACAAGCAGACTAGATGCTCTCATCAGGAGCAGCTCCTGTTCGTGTGCATATCTTAGACTGTGGAGGTGTAAGGATTCAAGTTCGAAGCCATGAAAACACAGTGGATTTTGAGGTTGTGACAAACAATGGTTCCGTTTTGGGGTCCCCATTTCAAAATATTCCTAATTACCTAGGCCAATTACAGAATAAATCGCAATCTTATGGTATATTCTGGTTCGAGATCATGATGGTCTTTAGGATCTAGGCTTCGGGGCTCACGCTAGTGGTGCAATGTGTTGGGGAGCTTTAATCGCAGGCCCAGGGCGGATTAGGGTTTAGGGTTAAGGGT
>CAJNIZ010003210.1:7093-21882 GCA_905231905.1 Symbiodinium pilosum | reverse complement strand
TTCCAGGAACTTTAGCGCTCCAGGTTGTAGAAATTAAGTAAGTGATACCTTACGTAGACCTCAAAATGATACTTTTAAGCACTTGTGCCAATACATTACCCAGGTTAAACCCTACGTAGAGTAACAATGTACTATAGACAAAGAGATTTTGCACCAAATGTTGGGTAACTTAATGGTCTTGGTTACTCTATGCAAACCTCAAAGCTCTGAACCGTAAGGACCTTAACTCCAAACCTGCAATCCGCCAAACCTACTCTAAACCCTATACCCTAAAACCTAAACCGTTTCAGGGTTCAGGGTTTAGGGTTTAGGCTACCGGGACCCTGCAAGGTGACTCGTGTGTCGAACACCAGGACCACTCTGCAGGTGGTCACAAATCCGATTTTGGACCGTTGGCTGGCGCGAGCTTCCGAAAGAACCCAAACCCTCAACAGCCCTAAGGGCTTGGGGTTTAGGGTTTTGCCCCTTAACTGTTATCCTAAACCTTCAAACCAGAAAGTAATCTTCAAGCCTTGAACCGTAAGTCAAACTCTTAGATTTAAAGCCTTCGACACTAAAACCCTAAACCCACCCACGCTTTGGGTCTTGGAGCGACTGACGTGGTTTCTCAACCGTTTCCTGTAGATTTCGTTCAGAAACAGGATGCATTCCCATCACAAAGCTAGACCCAATCGCTGAGGCCCTATAGTAATGGCAAACGTCATAGTAATAGAGAACAGGACGATACAGGGAGGGTATACGGGGATATATAGGGCTATATGGGGATAAGTCGGTATAGCAACGGCAGAAGTCATAACAACAGCAATTCCCTAAGGGTCCAAGGACCCCAATTAACAGAGCTTTGGGGCCTAAATACCAATATTATAGTATTTGGGACCAAAAACCTTATTATTTCGGGGTCCTATATATAATCGCCATATATGCCTATATATCACCTTATAAACCCCCTTTAAAGAGGCCCTATTATTTGGGTCCTTGGACCGTTAGCGATAGTAACCTGACCCCCGAGGTGGCACCAAATGGCACGCGCTTCCGCAATCCCATCCACGACAATGCTTGGGGCTCGCTGAAAGCGCTGCAGGCAAGGGTCTTGGGGCTAAGCCCTAAATCCTATACCCTAAACCTTTCAATCGAAACCCTGCACCCTAAAACTGGGTCCAGAGCTCAGGCCCCGCTATCCTCAGTTAAAGCCAGCCAATCTCAAGGTTGACGACCTCATCTGGCCTCACCCTCAATGGTAGAAGAGCGTCTCAGATAGCCTTCTTTCGGGTTGCGAAATTATTCTAACAGAAATATTTCCAGAGATAGTGCAGGTTTTCGGGGGTTGGAGAGAATACTTTGTGCGTCAGCTAATGTTTCTAGGTGCCGGCTACTTCCCAAAGCTAGAATTTCAACACCTAAGCCCTAGCGTGTCGAGTTGCTGGTCCTTAATATAGAGACCAAGATAAGAGATTGTACCGAGACTACTGTAGGGATCCATTCCTCCATACCCGTCAAATCCAAACCTTAAGCGTGACTATCTCGTATGCGTACATATTTAGTAGTCTCCATGTTAACCCGGAACCCTAAACCTTAAACCCTCAACCCCAAACTCTACACTTTAATTTAAAACCTAAACCTTAAACCCTAAACCTTGAAGCCTCCCCTTCTATTCCCGACCCTCCGACCCAAAGCCCTACTTGTGCATGACAGTCTTTACAGGCAGACGTGGTCCGCTTCGTGCCATGGTTCCCATATCCGCAGAGGATTTTAGCGGAGCTTTGGCTATTTGCAGGAGTCTGAAGGGTCCAGTGCTTAGGATTTACCATTTAGGGTTTTTGGTCTATACGGTTTACTTGGGGGTTCCTTATAGTAGAAATCGTTATTTCGTTTTATGAGGGCATTTCACACTTTGCACTTTGAAGTTTGGACTCTCAGGGGAAGATGCATGGGAACATTTACCCTAAATCTTAAACCCCTTCCCTTTAAGGACCGCCCCCTGAGGCCTGATAACCCATAATGGAGTATGGGTCCCTAAGGGCTGTATTTATTCGGTATAAAGGGATGCTGTAACTATTGGGGTATCCCAAACCCTGAACCCTAAACCCTAAACCGTTAGATTTTCTTCATCCACAGTTGTTAAGTCTTCTCATGAAGGATGTTTCTCATCTGCAGGTGCAAGCTTAAGCTTGATACCTTGTGTAGCTATGGTACAGGGTATCTCAAATAGACCTCAGCAAGTTATCGGTATTCATTCAGAATACTCCGATTGGTCCCTATCAAAGCCCAGTCTCCAATTAGTTGTCCATGTTTTGCCCACTTGCTTTTCCATTCCAAACCGTAAACCCTGAACCCTAAACCCGTAACCCTAGAACAAAAACCCTAATTCAAGCCTCTAAACCCTAAACCTTCAGAAGCCCTACACCCTAATTCCGGCCCCTAACGTAGATGCTTACAGTTTTCTCTTTGCTTCTGGCAGATTGAGGTTTCCTGCGAAGGGTTCCGCATCTGAAGTGCAAAGTACTGTAGTTTCACTAGATAAGCTTTGGGGTTTAGAGTTTTAGGGTCGGGGGTTTAGAGTTTTAGGGGTTTAGGGGCTCAGGGTTTGGGGTCGAGGGTGGAGGGTTTAGGGCTTTAGGGTTTAGAGGTTTATAGTTTAGGGGTTTAGGGTTTAGGGGTTCAGGGTTTAGGGGAAGACGCTGTAGAATTGTATGCTTCTTCATGCTTCGTGAATCATGGTCTAGATCCCCTTAATGCCCCTGCTTCATCATGCTTAAGGCTCAGGGTCAATGGTAAACATCCTGCATGACCCGAAGCGGCTTATGTCTCTTCTGTCGACAAAGGCCATGCAGGAGTTTAGGATTCAGAGTACTGTTGCCTGAAGAATCCCCTGTTCGTCGCGTACACTTCCTATACCTGCGGAAAATATGCTTACTTCCCCCATCAAACAGAATCCATGTAAACCTGCCACACGCCCAGCTTCCATGTGATCATTCAGTTTACATGCGAGTGTCTCTCCATGATGTTGTTTTGTTTTGACGGCTGAGGTCATGAACAGTTCGTAGTAAAAACAGGTTTGAAAGTCACCTAAACACCGTTCCCTTATGCTCCTTTTGTAACTGCAGCATAATATACCCCAAGAGCTTCTCAAATTGTTGCAAGCTGGGTCTTGGTTCTTGAGGGAGAGTGGTGGACTGGATCCCCAGGGTATAATAGGGTTTAGGGGTTTAGGGTTTAGAGTTTGGGGTTTAGGGTTAAGGTTTAGGGGTTTACGGTTTAGGGTTTAGGGTAGTCATCCCTATATGGGAGGAGGGTGCGCGCAACTATGGAGCCTTTCTTTGGGTCATCAGCGCAGTACAGCAGTAAGTATACATACATATATATATATGTACTACACGAGATATACGCAGATAAGATACAGGGTGCTCCAAACAGGGACGAGAATGTTCACAACCTACCATTTGATCTCAGATAGCCGTCCCCAGATTCATCCTTCCACTTGCCCTTGAGCTAAACCTAAACCCTAAGCCCTGAATCCCTAAAACCCTAAACCCCGAAACCCCTAAACCCTAAACCCCTAAAACCCCTAAACTCCTAAACCCTAAGCCCTAAAACCGTAAACCCTGAACCCTACAGCCCCTAAACCCTAAATCCCCTAAACCCCTAAAACCCTCAAACCCTAAAACCCTCAAACCCTAGCACCCTAAACCGCGTAAGGAGTTGGACGCTCCATCTCCCGAGAGCACTTCGTGGAACTTCACTGCCATCATGCCTCAGCTGGAAGATTTTATGGATGCCGCATCTTGGCATAGGGTTAGGGTTGAGGGTTGAGGGTTTATGGTTTTAGGGTTTAGGTCTCGGCATAGGGTGTTGAATTTCGGGTTGCGGGTTTAGCGTTCAGGGTTTGGGGGCGGGAATCATTTTGAAGTGGGAATGATTCTGAATTCCTTGGTTCAGGAAGTTGAGATCCTAAGTGACAGTGAGTGTATTTGGTCGTGAGGGTGTAGCGTTTAGCCGAAATCCTAACCCGAAACGCTACAACATGAATTCCAAACCCTTGATTATACCCGATGCGGGGTTCTGGTTCTGGCTTGAGGATGGATCTTTGATGTGAAGGAACTTATCAACAGCGAACACATTCTCGTAGACTGTTGCTTGTAGATACCCTCAACGCCCAGACGGCGAAAGTATCTCAACGAGCGGGCTGCAAAGCAAGTTCTTGTAACGTGTAACCCCGAATCCTGCAAGACCTGCATCCTAAACTGGCACTGAAGACCCCCAACCCTAAGCCCCAAACGATTCTATAAACCCTAACTTGGTCCAATACCCCTCCCCGCATTAGGGTTTAGGCTCCTGTAAGCTCCCCCTGATGCAAAAGTATTTCAGCAGGATTAGAGCTAAACTTAAGGGGGAAAACAGGGGGAATGGTATTGGAACCTATGAAGATCGCAGGTCTCTCCTTGAAACTTAGCTTGGACCTTGGACCATTAATCCTTTGGGATGCCCCTATACTCCTGTTATAGGTACCCAAGGGTTAACCCTGAGTAGGGATCCTAAGTGCCCCTAAGCCTTAAAACCTAAAACCCTAAACGATAAGCCCTAAACCCTAATCCCTAAACCCTAAAGTGCCTTGTAGGTTTACGGGCAGAACCATACTGTGGTCCTGAACTTCGCCACCCAACCTTGCTGGCTCTTCGGAGATGAGCATAACCGCACCCAGAATTGTTCCTTGGCTGGGCCATACTGTTTAGGGTTTAGGGTGGAAACATTTTTTTTACTAAAAATCCTGCATGAGCTTGCTATACTATAGTACTATGATTCCCAAGGTTTAAAGTACTCAGGGTCATGCAGATTTTCAATATGCAGCGTAGGGGAGTTTTCTTCCCCAAAGAAGGAGGGGTCTGATTTTTGGAAGGGGTCTCTAGTAGAATAGGACTATATACTATAAGGAATGTAATATAAATATGGGGGGGTGGGGGTGTATACTAGGGCCTGTGTGTGGAACGTCCCAAGAAACAAAAGACAGTTTCTCAACCTGTCTCACTTTCAGTGGTAAAGAGGGATGCTCACAATCTGTACATAGCCTGCACATAACTTGAGACACACAATTCCCATAGTACAATTTCGTCACGTCGAGATATGAAGTGGCACCCCTAAAAACCCAAGCCCTAAACCCCGTTCGATAAATACCCATGGACTTGCGAGCGAATCACACATGAACGCAATGGACCATGTTGAGCGGAAGCCTGCTGATGGTTGCGACAGGGTTTAGGCGGGTTTAGGGTTGAGATTGTGCTCATACTGTGTTCACTGAGGCCCTAGGTTTAAGTGGGTTCACGGAGATAGGGGCCTTTCTTCAAATTAGGGTACCATTTTGGTGGTCCCTATAACTATAACAAGGACTACAGTATTTGGGGGTCTATCTTAGGTTCCCCTAAGCCCTAAACCCTAAACAATGGCAGCTACCCGTGGCATGGTAGCCCCTACGTTCGAAATCCAAAAGTTTAACCTTTTTTAGGTGGCTGAGGGCTTCAGCCCTCAAACCCTGAAACCTTATGAGCGTTGCTCATAGGACTACCATGGTATGCCCCCACACTCCTCAATTTATGCCGCCTAAGTAGCCCCCAGTAGTCCCTAATGATCCCCGGTAAGGCTGTAATTTCCGGCACCCATGTGCTGCTGGAGGCTTATAGTAGCCTCATGATTTGGGTTGGAGGTTTGCGGACCTGGTCATGGATCCAAGAAGCAAAAGTTCTAGGGTTTAGGGTATTATAGGGTTTAGGGTTTAGGGTTTAATCTACGTGGAAAACTCAGCACAGTGGGATGGCGTTCGGATGTTGAAGGATTTTCTTGCGAATGTTATTCTATACATACGTATGTATATGTTAGTTTCCCAAGAAAAGGGGACCCAAATATGAACCCCAAAATATTATAATCCTTGTTATGGGGACCCCCAAAAAGGTACTCCTAATTTGGGAGCCCCCACATATTCCGAAGGAGGAGGCCCTCTCACCCTTCCTATTCTTGATGGGCGTCCGCAAATCGGTTGCAAATTCGAAGAATGGTACTTATCCCTTCCCCTAGGCTAGACATGAAAGCCTCCACAGGGTTTAGGGCTTAGAGTCTGATTGTTCTCCTGGCATGTAACGTCGTACTGTATTGGGAATGTTCACTGCGCGGGGGGACTGGTGAGGGAGAGGATGGACCCTTTGGTATCCCTATGGCTAGGCCGACCATATTATCCGTGAAATTGGCATCGTCAGTAGTGGAAGATTTCATCATCCACCGCATTTGTGTTTTTCGTCATTTTCGTGGTTGAAGTCTAAAATCCTGATGCCCCCTCTCAACTTTAAACCCCCAACCTCAAACCCTAGTCCCCGAGCACTAAACCCTAAATCCCCAAAGCCCTAAGCCCTAAGCCCTAAACCTTCAAAGCAAGCAAGCAGAGGCTCCTACCCGTCAAATCCGAACGAGTCCTTCTTCGGGTACGTGCGTGGCAACAGGCGGTTAGTACTCTTAACAGCAATATATACTCGTGTTGATGATACCTGAACCGAAGCGCCTTGTAGTGGCTCTTCTTTTGTGCGTTTTGGGTCACCGCCTTTACTCATTCAGAACACAAAATGAATGTAACAATCGCAAAAGGAAAGAACAATGCTACTAGTGCTGGTGGAGTTGATCAAACCGGCAGCCTAAAACCCAAAACTTCCGCAACCCTGCCTCCCAAGTACGCATAATCACGGCCTATATCCCTAAATCCTAAACCGCGTTCAGCCCAAATCCCCTTCCCTATGTAGGACTTACATTTCTTATTCCCCTACTTTCCACTAGTAACTAAGTTTCACAACCACCCAACCCCTAATATAGAATCTTCCTTATTTTTTTACAGTGGACAACAAAGGAAACATTTGATGCTTGCACATTCGGGTAGTTGACTCTTACAGGGAGTGTTTACATTAGGAATGCAGGTTGCGGTGCTTTAGGGTTCTTCTGAAATCCTCAGCCCTCCAACATAAACTCCACAGGCGAAATTTGATGGATCCTAGCGGCAAGACCATGGCGGCGTATTACGCTCGACTGCTGTCCTGGCTCGTGAAGGCATTCATGGGTAACACGTTCTTATGACAACTCTTAGAACCCTAAACCCTAAAACCCTGAACCCTAAACCTTGACCCCTAAACCCTAAAGCCTAAACCTGTAGTGGTGACACCGCTTGCTGAGAACTTCAAGAACCTCTCTAGAGCCATTCATGGGATACGGTGCATACGAAAAATCCTACATGACCCCAAGTACCCTAAACCTCGAGAATTATAGTACTATGATATAGTTACAGGGTTGGCCTTTGGAATACTTAAATATTCTCCCTACTTGGTTTCATAAGGACCCTATATACTGATTTTTTCAAAGGGTTCCAAACGCCAACCAAGGCTAGCATAGTAAGGTCAGTATCAACAGTATGAAGCCTGCCCTTCAGAGGGGCCCAGGTGCTAAACATGGACCCAATACTCTGAGACCTGAACCCTCCCCCGAAGGGTCCAAGGACCCAAATGATAGGGCTTTAGGGTCCAAATGACATCAATATTATAGTATTTGGGCCTTAAAACCCTACTATTTGGGTCCTTGGACACTTGGGGTCCCCTACCTTAAGCTCTTAAGCATGGTTTAGGGCTTACGGAAAACAAGCCGAAGACAGTGCAGGGCGAGTTCGTGGACGAGCGCGGTCTGAAGCACACTGGAGGACGAAGCTGCATGGTTTTAGGGGTTTGGAGGTTTAGAGGTTTAGGGTTTAGGGGTTTAGGGTTTAGGGTTGAGGATTTAGGGTTCAGGGGTGAAGGTAGTTCAACCTGAACTCTTCTTAGAGGGTTAGGGGGAGCTAGCGGTTTTAGGGTTTAGGGTTTACAGTTTAGGGGTTTCGGGTTTTAGGGTTTGGGGTTTAGGGTTATTGATCCCAAACCTCCCCTCGATAACCTCCTTGCAAAGTCCACCTGACTCTCCAGGTATCTATTGGGAGGGTTGGGCAATTACTGGCTACATGGGAAACAATCCTATCGTCCACTCTGCCTTGGCAACCCGCAAAGGGCTTTCAGGGTTTAGGGTGTATAATGGGGTCTTTGTGCAGGCATTTTTGGCGGATAGCTTTGAGAGGACTTGTGTTTAGGACGTCCTTTTGCTGCTCACTTTGCTATTGCCGCTTTCTTCAGAACATTCATGTCGATTAAAGTTAGGAGAGATCCTGCATGCTTTGTTTCTGCTGGGCTGGTAGTAGGCTTCTGCGAATGCGCCTGTCATTGTCTCGACGTCAGGAAAATAAGCAGAGGCCTTGCACCACAGTGATGCAAAGCGAGCTGTACCATTGTCCAATTTTGTTCTTTCACTATGACATTACACTGTTAGTCTAGCATGAACTGTTATCAGAAACTCAGTATAGCTATTGTGAAAGCTTGAGCAGTTCGCACAACTGTAGCATTACATACGCTGGTCATAGAACTATAGCGTAGCACACCCCAATTTTCCAGGCCCTTACATTCCATCCCCATAGAAACCACGAGTCCAGTTCGATTTCCACCGTCTCGTCCATTTAACAGTCTATGGTTCTCGCTATTTAAGTCCGTACGCCGACCGCCCTACGCGCTAGGCAGTAATAGAGTCGTTTCCATATGCTTTCCATTCCCTAATTCTAAATCCGTAAACTAAAACTCTTAAACCTTAAACCCTAAACCCTAAATCCTAAACCTCATTCCGAAACCCCAAAGCAGCGACTCAACGAAGTCCCTGCGAGGACCTGCATACACGCGCTTTAACCGCCTGAACGGTCATGTCGCTGGGTCCGCGTCGTTAGGAATCTCCTGCGGGTTGAAGGTAGAAGCCTCCTTTGTTACCAAAGTTTTAGGTGGACCCCCCTCCCTGTAACAATCGCTATAAGGGATAATGAGGTTCATATTAGGGTCCTGTTCTATTGTTATATTCCTATTCTACCACTGTTGCAGGGTGCGAGGTCCTTTCAGATTTGGCATGATAATTGTGTACGCTAGCGGGATATACCTCAAAATGATATTGGCAGTGGTTCGGGCTCTTGTATGGTAGCGGATATTTGTAGGATACATGGGGTTGCTTAGGGTTTGGGGATTAAGGTATTTTGGATCCTATGAAATGGAAATTGACATTCTACAGGGGTGTATGGGGTCAAGGGCTCTTAATTCTTATCTTGCCTTGGGATATGGTTTCTTGATCTTGCAAAACATGATAACCCTAAATCTTACATCCTAACTCCTAAACCTAAATCCTAGACCCTAAACCCCAGATCCTAAACACTAAGCCCAAAATCCTAAATCCAAAACCGTGTAGCTCAGGTCTGGGAGCTCTTCAACGAGGGGGAACACAATTACAACATCGAGCAATACATCCACGACTACGACGTGCCCAGTCGTTTCCAGGATTAGGGCTTTGGTTAGTAGGGTTTAGGCTTCAGACTTTAGGTTCTAGGGTGTAGGGTTTAGGGTTCCGAATTCAGGACCTAGAGTTTAGGGTGTAGGGTTTTAAGGGGCTAGGGCTTGGAGATTAGTTTTGGGACTTGTCTCCTCCCTCCTGAATCACCCCCCCGCCCCCCTTGCCAACGAATATTCGGAATTCTCAATATAGTATGATAAATATGATGTAACAAGATAGGCGAATAGAATTCTAAATGGTGTAGGGCTTATAGCCTATATTAGCTACATTATGC
The DNA here is from genome assembly GCA_905231905.1 of Symbiodinium pilosum. NCBI lineage: Eukaryota > Dinophyceae > Suessiales > Symbiodiniaceae > Symbiodinium > Symbiodinium pilosum. Next base: position 12,182 of record CAJNIZ010003210.1, on the reverse strand, counting down.
ATATGAGGGGTTAATCTTGACATCGGAGGGGCATATCAGGGGCTAATTAATGGGATGAGTTTACGCCTAGCCAGGCAGACGTCATGGTGATGTCTCCTTTCAATGACATGAGCTTCTGCTGTGAGATGTCACAGAGTTAATGATAACCCGAATCCGAGACTTTACGCCCTGAAGCCCTGACAGGATTTAGTAAGAATACTGAAGAGCAATTCTGAGGCATGTAGTGACCTGACTTATACCAATTAATAAGCTACCAACTAAGCCCCCCTAACCCTCCAGCCATAAATCCCAGCTTCTAAACTACCATGTCAAGCTCCCTCCAGTTGCAGAGGTAATTGTTCCGCAGATGATCGAGGCGCCAGAGAGTCCTCCCAAACTGGCATGGACAACAAAGATGTTTACAAAGACATGTAGTAGGGTTTAGGTTGCAGGGTTTAGGGCTCGGGGATGTATATGGGGTTTTCTTGAAATCCATCGTCATATGGGTCCCCAGGGTGGAGTTGCGTGTAATACGGGTCGCTATAGAAATTCCTACCATGTTTGGAAGCCAAGTCCCACATGGTGCAGTGCGTATCTTCTCCCAGACGTGCCTGAGACCAAACAAAAAACCTTATCTTTGGTACTACCTCCTCTCAAATACGGTTGGATAGTTTTTAGAATGTATAGTCCCCCCTTAAGTGGATAGAATATGGGGCATATGGGGATATTAGAATATACCCAAAGCCATATTCTATCTCTTTAAGGTGGACTATAGTCCTGCAAACCCTCAACCCTAAACCCTAAACCCTTAAACCCTAAACCCTAAACCCCAAACCCCAAACCCTAAGCAACCCTACAGGCTGTTGGTGGCACGGATCAAGCCCCTGCCTTCATGGGCCTCGGTGGACCTGGTCAAAAGGAGCCCAAAATCTACCCAGGACTTGTAGGGTTTAGGGGTTAAGGGTTTAGGGTTTGGGGTTAGTTCCGGTTGAAGGGTTGGGCGTGTAGTGGTTGTGGGTTTTAGAGTCAGGTTTGCGGAGGCTGGCCTTGGAATTTAGGGTCACTCCAGTGCCTAAGTCTACCCACTGCGTGACTTCAAAGACCTCAGGCTTTCAGATTAGGAATGGTGGCCTCCGTGCTGTTGTTAAAGGGAGGCTTATCTTTTTGAGTGAAGTCCAGAAGAGCATGGAACATGAAGTGAAAGATGGTTGCGGCTTCAATTGGGAGATTGAATATGGGGTAGAATGGGTATACATCAGCGTTTTATGCAGATAATCTTGTGGACCACGGACCACCTTTTCGAGCCAGTAAGCCTCAGCGAGCATAGTCGGAAAAAAGTACAGGACACCAAATTGTTAGGTAAGAAACCTTTCTAAACCCTAAACCTTAAACCCTAAACCATGAACCCTAAACCCTAAACCCTATGGGTATGGTGGTTGCTCTCGTCAACGTAGGTCTAGGGTTTAACGCTTAGGTTTAAGGTTTAGGGCTTAGGCCTAGGACTCTTTGTTGAATGACTTGGGAATGGTCATGCTAGGCGACGTACAGGTGCACCGTTTAGGGTTCAGGGGTTAGAAATTAGGGATAACCTTGCCCCCCTTCACCCCTATACCCCTATACCCTCAAACCCCTCAACCCTATGGACCCTCACGCCCCTAAATCCTCAATCCCTTAATCTCTATGGACCCTTAAACCCTTAAGCCCCTAAACCCTCAAACACCTGAATCCTATGGGCCCTTAAACCACTAAACCCCCCGACCCCTAAACCCTTTTGACCCTTAAACCCCTAAGCAGTGAAGCCCTAAAGCCTGACTTGGGGACCCCATTGAAGGATGGATTCCGCCCTTTCTCGATCGCGTCAAGCATCCTAGCGTTCCACATTATCTGGACGGGGGCGTTTGCGATGTTTTGGGCTAGGCTTTCTGATTTGGCTTTTAGGGTTTCATCCAGGGATTTTGGGGGTTTTGGAACTTGAGGCTGCGCAAGACCGCCCAGTCGCGTTCCCAGGATACACAGGCAAAGTAAGCAGGATGTGAAACCGTTGCCGCTACAGTAATTACGCGTCTGATGTCAGTAGAGCTTTCATTACGGCTCTGGGTGAGTGCACATATGTTATGTCCAACTGGGGGATCGGTTGAATCCTGCCACATCTAGCTGTAGGCCCAACACAGATTTTGAGCTTCTCAAGATGTGTTCTGAAGAATGTAGGGTGCCTAGGACTACAAGCTTATTCTGACCCCCAGGTATACATGCCAGGAGTCGCCACAATAGGTACCTCTATTCCAAATCCCAATGCTGAAAAGCCCCAAACCCTGCATCCCCTTGTTTGGAGAACTGCCCTACTTAGGGTTCAGGCTTTAGGGTACTGACTGCAACTGAAGGCTCAACCCTGAAGGCCCCCTTGTTTTGGAGAACCGCCTTCTTGACTGAGACCGACTGCTTATTTTCGATTCTGTCCTGCTCTTGGAGAACAAACCCTAAACCCTCAACCCTAAGCCCTAAACCCCATAAACACTAACCCTGTTGACTGCAAGCAAAGGCATAGCTCGCCGCCTCCACCCATCGACTACATTTCTGTGCCTCGGGGACCAATCAGGAGGAACCATCAGCCCTGCGTGTAGGGCTTAGGGCTTAGGGTTCGATGGCACAGTTATGATCATTCAATATAAGTGTTACTGTTACTATGATTGGTATTTGTATTACTGCGATTATTATATGTATCATTGCTATTCTTACTGTTAAGATTTGGGTTTTGGGTTGAGGGCTTTGGGCTTTGGATTATGCATTTATGAGGGAGATCTTGCACCACTTAGGATTGAGAAGTTGTTGTAATTATGGTGATCACGTTTGCTGGGTATATCAAGTGGCGCAGGGTTTTGTGGATCCACAGTAGTAGGTACGTTTGATCAACGTTACGACCCAAAGCAGGCATCTTTCTAGACTTAGAGCCCCAAGGTTTGGTGTCGTTTACAACAGCACAGGACACCCGCAGGTTAATAGATATACTTGAGGAAATAGAGATGTAGAGGAAGATCGAATGCTGTGAACATGTTTAGATCGGAATATAAGGGGATATGGTAGTTTCATATAGTTTCCCAAAATACGGGGACCACATTTAGACCCCAATATATTCTAGTCCTTATTATCGGGATCACCCCAAAAGGTATACCTAGTTTTAGGAAACCCCTTATAGGGATGCGTTGCTGCAGAAAAGGGTCCTCAGAAACCATCTGGTTGCCCAAAGGTCCTTGCCCTAAACCCCAAACCGTGGGCAATTTAAAGCGACCTCACCCAACCTCACCCTACATGGTGATTTTTATGGGGAATACTACCAAAATGGCCTTACTTTGGGAGTTGAAATTATTCTAAATTGCCCCCCCAAGCCCCAAAACCCAAAAATGTGAGTCCTTGTGCTGGTGCTTAAGTTGCTTAAGAGGAGTCGGGGATGGGATCCTTGCAACATGTTTGTGTGTATACATATATATAGTGCCCCTTAAGTAGATAGAATATGGCTTTGGGTATCTTATAATAAGATCCCCATATACCCCATGTTCTATCTACTTAAGGGGGACTATATATACACCCCATTTCTGAGCGTCATTCCCGTACTTCGAGGGTCACCGGGATAGCCCCTATGAGCCCTACAGTAACCCCAGTTCTTCCGGTCAGTAACCTACATAGCCCCCCCCGGACCCTCCAAGTACCTATATTCAGTGCCCCTCTTTCCTTAAGCATCAGAAAAAAGGGAATACGATCCCTATATAACATATTCCCTAAACCCTACAAACCCTAAATCCTGAACCCGACTAATCCCTAGTAACTGTAATTTTTCAGGTGCACCACTACGCCCGGCCTCCAAGTCGGAAAAACGAATCTACTTTATCTTCTGGCATCTTTGGCGATTTCGCTGCCTTCCTGAGGACTCGCGCTGTACCAGTGCTGTTAGATTCTTATCCTTATTCCGGTTCTGACGACTATGTGCTTGTTATTAAGCATGTTTGTTCTTGGGTATTTACGCATGTTTTTGTTGCGCGTACCCTTGTTCGCAGTTTTCCCCATTACCCTAAAAATCTGTTATTTGGGTCCTTGGACCCTTAACCCCTGAACCCCCTGAACCCTAAACCCTAAACCTGGACCCTTATGGACTGTTTTATGTCTTCTCCGGGTATCAATCCCTTTTCCATCTTGGTGTGATTGGTCAGGGCCTTCAAGAACACTACGATGGCTATGCGAGATGCTTCTAGGTGGCAGTTTGGGATATCTGTTAGCTTCCCTTCCTGTGGCACAAGCAAATTTATTCCTAACTAAACTTGGGGACTCTGAAAGTACCACCCAGCCTTCTGTCAATTTCCCTTCTTGTTGCATGATTGTTGTATTAGAGATTCATAACTGATTTCGCCCATTTTTACTAAAGTACACACAGGCTTCTTCATTTCCAAACGTGAAGTTTGCTCTCAATGAGCTGGGTGTCATCATGCCTCACGACAACAGCCCCCATCTTGGCATCGACGCAGACCTTCCGAACATCTACTGGAGTCTTGGCTTTTTGTAGACCTCCCAAATACCCATAATGACAACTTATATCCCCTTTTTTGGGGACTAACCGCCATTATTTAAGGTTTCTGGGAGGCTCTCTTGCTCCAAGAAAGCCAAAATCTTTTCCGTTCCAATATCGGCATTTCTTCAAATACCCTCTTGATGGAGGAAATCTTGCACCACCTTACATGGTAGTTTCCAGAAATTTTAGAATCCCAATATAAACTTAAACATTCCTAACCCTTCATAGAAGGACCCTCAAAATGGTACACCTAATTTTGGGAAAACCGCATACAAGTTCCTAAAACCCATGTAGTCACAACAGCTTGAGGTAACCTAGGTGGTGCAAGATTTCCTCCATCCACCGCCTTCTCCACGATTCCTAGATCATCCCTAACTCCCCCCCAACAGTAGACCCCCCACCCCCTTAAGATTAGATACTCCCAATATAGTGTAATATACCACATAATGGGAGTATTTCATATTAGGGGATGTTGGGGGGTTAAATATTAGGGGGAGGCCAAGAGGCCGCTGTAGGTTTAGGGTTTTGGGCTTTGGGTTTAGGTTGGGTACT
>CAJNIZ010003209.1:957-24180 GCA_905231905.1 Symbiodinium pilosum | reverse complement strand
CCCAAACAACAAAAAAGACCAGACGACAAAAAGATAAACATTCTTACCCTACTGCTACTAGTACCTTTTGAAGAAAGTTACTACTGCTGTTATAAGCTATTGCGATAGCTCCCACAGGTTCAGGGTGACAGCTCGCGCCGGTGCCATGCTCAAGCTGACTGGAGCACAGTAGTGCGACATTTGGCTGTCTGTTGGCTGAGATGTAGCAGGCGTACAGCTTAGAGTTCGGAACTTTGTAAGACAGTTTTTTAGTGTTAGTATTCTTGTTACACTATTACTGCCAGTCATACTATTATGATTATGAGTATTAGTACTATTACTGTTATTATCATTATGACCTTCTTTCGTTTTGGCAGAGCCGACACATAGAAGCTTTGCCCTGCCAACGCTGTTTGCGGTGAGGACTGACGGGCACCACCAAGCGATGAATAGTTGTCAAAAGGGGCTTAGGGTTTAGGGATGAATACTTGTCAAAATTAGTACTGTGGGGTAGTTAGGGAATAAGGGATGATAGGGAATATTGGGATTATATAGGCATAACGGAAAAGAAAATGGATGGAAAAGAAAATGGAAACTACTAGATTATTTCTGGGTCTCTGGTAGAGCACGCGTTAGTTCGGCATCGGAGGGGATTATAACCCCCTTTCAGCAATTTAGATTAAGTACACATGCTGCAGTGATACTTGAAGCATGCCGGCAGTGCTGCATGCAGGTTTTCAAGGAACAGTGCAAGCCTTGACAGCCTTGTACCTAGACATTCTTCAGGCTCAGGTGCATCCATTATACTTTAGGAGGACCCCCCACCCTAATATATTCCCTACTGTCCCTTATAGCCACTATTACAGGGTAGTGACTATAGGCGATAATAGGGATTATATTAGGGCCCTCTTATATTCCCCACTATTACAGAGTGGGGGGGCCTCCTAAATTATGCTACCTAAGCATATGCTACTAGGCTCTAGGCGAGAACGAGGTTAGGATGCAAGGTGGATCCCAAAGTCTTATGTAGACCCCTGATTAACAAACCCCCTCCCCTAAGTAGAGATTCTAATAGGGATCCTCGTATTCAGGCCCTTACAAGGAGGGAGCTTATTAGTCATGAGTCCACATTAGGTAGGGTTTAGGATTTAGTTTAGTTTAGGGACAAGGTATCATGATCTATCAGTCTCTATACGCTAAGATTAATTACTTAGCTTCTCCTCTTGATTGTAGTATTTCAGAAAAAGGTACAACATTACTGAGATCAAACCTTTAAACCCTAAACCCTAAACCCTTTTACAATGTTCTTCAGGGTGGTTGGTCAAAGAGGTACCGGGTAACCTGAGAGAGCCCCAAACCCTAAACCCTAACCTTTGACCCTAAGCCTTGGGTACTGCCCCCACGCAGTATCAGTCTATACTAGGGGTCCTATTAAGGGCTATATATAACCATAATATAATATGTATTATCCAACTGTTACTGAAGGGGGGGGCAGTACCCAACCCTAACCCTAAACCCTAAACCCTACACCCCGACTAGGGAGCATTGGGGATGACTTGGTTACCTACCCCCTTCGACCCCCCCCCCTTTTAGGATATGGTAAACATTAGTCCACACCAAGCTCCTACACCCTAAGCTCGCGAATCCAATCCTGAGAAGAACCCACTCCCCTTAAACCTAGACCATGGCAACCCTCAGCCTGCGATGAAACAACAGTAACTTGATAAATAAGATATGAGCCATGGTCTAAACTCCTTAAAGGGGGCTGTACAAGGGTTATTAAGGGGGATACTAGGAGTTTAGACAATGGCTCATATAACAGCATTAGCAGCACTTTGAAGAAATAATCTGAAGCTTTGAATACTACTAATACGAATACGACTACTAATATCAGTATTCCAGCAGTCATGCCAACAAAAATACTCATAATACTCATACTAATACGAGTAGTATTACAACCCAACATAGACCCTTAAATATTATAACCCTGATTATCGGGACCCTTAAAAATTTTGGCCAACCCTTCGCAATCAAGAGGAACCCTAAACTCTAAACCCCAAAAACCGTTGCCGACCAGGAGTGGCTAAGATGCGAGACAGGATCGTGCCAGAGCCTGATCTCCTGTTGACATGGCGGGCTGACGTGACTTACGTAGGGGTATATAGGCATAATTATATAGAGGGGGATTTATAGGGGTTCGGGTTTCTCAAAATGAGGGGTACCTTTTTGGGGGTCCCTATAAAAAGGACTGTAGTAGTTTGGGGTCTACATTGGCCCCCCCCCTACTTAGGAAAACTGCCACTTGACGGGTCAAAGAGTGACGACGAAACATCCTACATAACGCTAAGAACCTTAAGGGGGATGTGGGAGATATAGGGATATATTGGTGTGTATATATATATGGATATATGGAATTCAGGGTTGACAAAAAATCCGAGTTTCCATCTTATTTTCTAGGTTCTTTTCCGTTCGGTCCTGCGGGTTGAAACAGATGAAAAGAGGAAAGGTAAAGAAACCGTAGACAGATTTTTATCTATTTGGAGATGGTTATAAGATATGGATAAAATATTTTTCACTTACAAAAAAGGCCCCAATAGAAGCAAGGGCAAAACATAGCAATTTGAAGTGAAACTGGATATATCTTTACAGGCAAAATGCCATAGAACATGCCCCGAAGAGGGCGAACATGTGAACATCATGCGTAAAACGCATTCCTGAAAAAGAGTGCACCAGCCATTGCTTGAAACCTCGCCAAAAAGTTAGACAAATAGATAACAATTTACGCAAAACTCTTAAGGTACACCTTCCCAAAGATATCTCTTTGAGGAAATGTCCCTTGTTTGGCCATTCCGTTGCAGTTCACTGTTTCTGTATGGGGGCATGGAGGGTGGTCACCCACTAATCGTTGTGGGTGTCCGACCTTGATGTTAATCATGGCTAGGCGCTCGCAAACGTTCTGTGTCGACATCTTGCAGCTTGTTTGCTCTTGCTTCCCTGATTCCTGGCAGCATATTCCACTGCGCGCTCATGACTTGGATGGATGCCCACTTAAGCTGCCATGAGGAACGGGGAATGGTTGTCCGAGAACTCTCCGAAGGCGGGTAGTGTGCATGTCAGGATTCAACAATGTCAGGTTTCGCCAATATGCACCTCAAGCAAAGAGTCTGACCCTAGATAACCACAGTTTCCATTTCAATTTCAATGTTCTTTGCCATTTGATTCTTCAGTATTCCTATATATTCCTTCACAGTTCCATGTCATTTTCCATAGTCTTTTCCATGTGCTTCTCTATTGTTCCTATATATTCCTATATACCCCGATTTCTCCCTACATTGTTCCTATAAACTCCTGAATACCCCAATTCGTCCCTATAGGAATGGGTGGGCTGGGAATGGGTATGGAGGCTTCTTAGCGAGTTGGGACTGGGAGTTTTCGGAAGGCAACCTGTGAAATCCGTCGGAAGGACCTCAACATCCCCTTCATGTATTGAAGGGTTTAGGATTCCGGGTTTAGCGTTTTGGGATAGTCTTTAGGGTTCAGGATTGAGGATTTAGGATAAATTCCTAGTATTCCCCTTAATAACCCCTATACTATTCCCTTAATAATACTTAATAATAATCCCCGATATAACCCCCCTGTAAGGAGTTTAGACTATAGCTCGTAGAAGGAAGTCCGCAAGGTAGCCCCTGTCCTGAGACTCCCCCCCCATCCCGGATTTCCACATCCAGAGTGGCCGGACAAGAGCGGTTCCGTGCTTTCCTCCCAAAAAACATGATTCATTATCCCGACAAGGCCCGGTACCATCCAGTTTTAATTTCACGTTCCATGCCATTCTCCATCATTGGGGGGAATATCCCTACACCTTAAATGGTAGTTTCCATTCTTTTTGCCATTATCCCCCTATATAAAACCAAATAGAACCGTAAATATATATATATACTCAACCTCAATCATAAATTCCCAAAGTCGATTCATTACCAGGGTCTAGGGTTCAGGGTTCAGGTTGGCTACTGCCCCCACTCAATAACAGTTGGATAATATCTATAATATCAGTATATAGAGCCCTTAGTCTGACCCCTATTATAGACTGTAAGGGGGTGGGGGCAGGATCCGAGGTTCTGGGTTCATCCCCAGGGATCCAGGCTAGCCTCAGTCCTTGATCTTAGTTCTTTGGGTTTTTTTGGTTTAGGGTTGACCCATCCCAGTGTGGTTTGTAGATAAACCTTCGCAGCCCCGTCTTGGCAGCATTCCCAGAAATTTGGCGTTCCTGAAGAAATTCGATTCTCAGGGGAATTACTGGCATGGCTAAGGGATTGGTGAGCCCCCCCCCCAGCCCCGAAACTACTATAGTATAATAGGGTATATATTAGGGTATAGTCTCCCTTAAGTAGATAGAATATGGGGTATATGGGGATCTTATTATAATCTACCCAAAACCATATTCTATCAACTCTAAGGGGGACTATAAGCTGATGCAGCTCAACTCCATCATTTTTCCATTGTCCCCATATAACCCCTATACAACCTTTATATTCTATCTACTTAAGGGGGATTATACCCTACTCATAGAGATTCCCGGTCCAGTGCAGGGAGGACTTTCTGGTATGGGGGGCCTTGGACCTCAACTTCACAAGTTTCCATGCAGTTCAGGGAATGTATACATGGGGTTTCCCAAAAATAGGAGTACCATTTTGGGGATCCTCATAAGAAGGACTAGAATATTTTGGGGTCTACATTGGAGTCCTCCTATTTAGGGAAACTACCATACTTGTCGGAAAAAGACATGCAGGGAGTGCAGCGGGCAGGCACGGAACGTGAAAGAAGTGGATGGGGGACACACGCAACATGACTCTGACACTTGGCTGCGCGGTATGCTCGTCCAGGAGGTAGTGGAAAACCAAGTAGTATCACGGTAGTACCAAGGAATCTTGTAGAATGACTGTTATAGTCAGATATGACTAGGATTCTGTCCTGTGGGCAAGCTCCCTTGGGAGTTCCGGCAAGCAGGGGGCGGGACCCGAAGCATATACAGGGATCATAGGCGGTGTTGCAGGTCTTCTTTCAAGATCTCCTCGGGGCTTTCTTCTGATAATGAAAGATTTTATGAAAGCTTTCCCAGGCCTAAACCCTAGACTCCCGAAACCAGGATCGTGCGCAGTACCTGCTGGCATAAGCTCACGAAACCCTGAAGTCCCAAGCTTATTGGTCTAAGCTTCTCGGGGGCTTGAGGCTCTTCGTGCCAATCCAGTTCTCAAGAAGTGTCACTTAGCTGGTCATCAGCTTTCGGACTCTTAGTCCCAAGCAATCTTCCAAAATCTAGGGGCCCTTTTTTGAGGAGTCCCTATAATACAGATCGTTCGTATCTTGAGTTCTAAAACCCTAAACCCGAAACCGCTTTGAGCCCCCTGTAGTTTTACGGATTCTTCCCATGTTTATCCCTGGATTTTTTTGCTTTGCCTCCTCAACTCCAAACCCTAAACCCTAAAATCTGAACGTTGAGTCATTCCTTAGGTGGACCCCCCCCACCCTGTAATGGTGATTATAAGGGGCAATAAGGATTATACTAGGGTCCTATTATATTCCAACTTGACCATGACCCCAGTAATAGTGACTATAAGGGGTACTAAGGCTTGTACTAGAATTGCTTGGGTCCTATTATATTCCTACTATCCCACTAGTACAAGGTGGGGGATCCTCCTACGTCATTCCCCTTACCTACAGTAACTGTCCTTAGCGTGGTCTTACTACAAGGCTTTTCGAGCTCTTGTCACCTGCCCTAAACCCTAAACCCTAAACCACCCTAAACCACCCTAAACCCTAAAACCTAAACCCTAAACAATGGTGAGCGACCTAGCCCGAGCCACCAGGTGTCCTGGACAAGACCAGGACTTTTCTTTTTTGATCACCTCCTCCACCCTCAACCTAAGCCTTCAACTCTAAACACTGAACCTAAACCCTAAGCTTAATTATGTGGGGGAGGCTTCCAGGGCAGAGTCGGAAATCCTGAGTTAGGGTTTAAGGATAGGGTTTAGGCTTAGAGTTTAGGCAGGAGTTATGGCTTTCCTTACCCCCAAGTAGATTAATTCTTTGTTCTTGCCCGAATATCTCTGGTATGACAGCCCCAGAAACCTTGGGCAAGTCGTAGCCGCCTAGAAGGGTTTAATGTAGACCCCTACTTAATGCACCCCCTCCCCTTGATAAGGATCCTAATGTGAAGGCCCTTAAAAGCAAGGGGGTTACACATCACGGGTCTACGTTAGGGTTTAGAGTTGGGGCCTTTAAAGTCACCCTAAACCCCAAACCCGTAAACCCTAAACCCTAAACTTGACCCTAAGCCAAACACCTTGGTTTCTGCCCCCACCCAGTAGCAGCTGCATAATAGATATCACAAGTATATATGGGTGGCTGTCAAAATTGTGGTCCCTTTTTGGGTGCCCTAAATATTAGGTGCCGTACTATAATAGGGTACCCAAAAAGGGACCCTAATTTTGACAACCACCCATATAGCCCTTAGTACTACCCATACTAGAGTTTGTTACTGGGCGACGGCAATGAATGACCTAAACCCCCCAATTTAGCCTTACTTTGTTGTGTGTGTGTGGGTGTGTTGTTGTTGTTTTTTGCGGTGGTTCTCAAAGCCGGGAACGTGACTTAAGGCAAAGGGGGACAAGAAAGCAAACCCGGAGGACCGCCTTGGGTTTTCAGGTATTTTAGGTTTGGGGGAGTTCCTCGAAGAGCTAGTGTGTGCACACAAACCCCAACTATATCTACCCAGGAACTTGTTTTAGTAGAGTTTAGGTTTTAGCTTTGAGCAACGTTCATGGGAGCTTGTTGGAGGGAGCAATGATTAAGCTGGGGGGCCGAGTTTGAGGACCCGCCGTGCTGCGGTTTATATTGCTTGGAGATTCAGGTGGCTTACTGCAGCGGTAGGTTACTGATGGGTACAAATGGGGTTACCGTAAGGCTTATAGGGCTTATCAGTATACTTACTAAGTCTCCGTGACCCTTCAGGTACCTTCTCACAAACAAAAAATGAAACCCCGACGAAGGCCCCCTTGCCAGGTTTCATGGTAACTTGGGTGAGTGTACATGTCCTTTGTTTACCCCAGTCCCTGGCACATTAACATTTATGGCATTCTGGATACACTTGTCTTGAAGGATTTCTACTAGTAACACTTCATGAGTGAATGGGAGGCATCACACGTGACAGTGAGAGCGCCCATACGCTTCTTCGCAGGGATCCCCTCAAGCATTATGAACATTTCAGGAGATATAGGTTATAGGGGGGTATAAAGGAGTTATATAGGGATAATGAAAATAACATGGGAATTACTATATTATACGGCATATATTGGGGTTATATTGGGATACTGGAAAATAAAATGAAAACCACCATGCTATATTTGTATGAACACTTAAGTTAAGTGGCCATAATAGGTATATACATACATTTATAGTATATCATAGGATTTCCCCAATATAGTAACTTAAATCAAGTTCCTCAACAGCAACCCAGATTATGAACATTGTTTCTCCAGGAGGACGAGGTGACGAAACTGCAGGCACGGTTTGCTTGGGCTATGGGGTTTAGGGGTTTAGGGTTTAAGGGTTTTAGGGTTTAGTTGTGATGAGGGGTTTAGGGTTTTAGGGTTTAGGGTTTAGGCTTTGAGGATTGTATGCAGCGCGTCTTCTGTATCTGCGGGTGCATTAGTCACCTCTATGCCGGTAAGATGGGAAATACCGAGAGAGCACATAGGAGCTCCAGAAGGACCATGAGGTGACAATGTTGAAGTCTGCTGTGGGTTCCTTGAGTTTGAATAGATTGGGTAATGCCCCCACACGGTAACAGTTCATAAAGTGGGTCGTATTACGGGCTATGTAGAATGATAATTGTTCGCCAACTGTTCCTGACTGGGGGCAGTACCCAATGGTAGAGCTTCTCTCTTATCATCAAGGATGCTGCAAAATTTTTGGACAACTCCCTCGCCGTGCGCCTTCCAAGGATCAGTTGGCAAACCTATATGTTCAAAACAATGCGTTGGGCGACTTGGGCGCATGTGTTCAACAGCGATCTGTCGGTGGCAGCGTGTAGAACGGAACACGAGAAGCAATTCCAGGATAACATTTGGGGGGTTAGGTGCATTGCCCCCCAATTTTGGAGAATCAAGAAATGGAAAATTGAACGGAGTACTGGGGTTATCATAGTGCCCTAAGTCCTAAACCCCTAAACCTCACTAAACCTGAAACCCTAGACCCAAAACCTTAAACCCTAAGCCTGAAACTTCAAACCGGGAATTCTAGCCCGCAGCCCAGTGCCATGAGTTTGTCCTTCTATCATCCTAAACTCTAGACCCTGCTTCCTTACATGAGCTATAGTCTAGTATAGACTCGCTTCGGGGTGTTATACAAGGGATCATAGAGGTGAGTATGATAGGGGTGATTAAGAGGGATACTAGGAGTTTAGACCATAGCTCACATGATTCTTTTACGGGGACCTGCATTTCTTAAAGAACCCTCATATGCCCAGCGCAAATTTTGAACGAGCTAACCCCACCTCACCCCCAAAAAATGTGAATTATTTACACACACAAATATTTAGATACACATATGTATGCATGACCTTGCTTGAATTCGCTAGATAGTCACTTGCCTAGGTTACCCTACGTTCCAAGCCCTAATCCCTAAGCCATGTAAATCATGTAAGCTATGTGCTTACCCCAGTTTGCTAAGTCCCCCTAAGCCCTGAATCAACAGGATAGTTTACACTTTCGCACACTTTCGCTTTCCAATCCTCATAAACCCACCCTGACCCTCCAATTGAGGTGCATCACACATATCAAATACTATAGGACCCCACCTTCATTTCAGGCTTCATTTCAGGCTCCGTTTTACTTTCCATTTGATTCTCCGTTGGAGGATATGAATACGCCTCAACCCTATTTAATGCATGTAGAACCCTGTATCATCCCTATGTAACCCCACATAATCCCTATATAACCTGTATGCAACCCATTGCTCAAATCAGCCTAACGCCAAGGCCGCGCTTGCACAGCGTGAGGCTAGGATGTGGGGCTAGGGTTTAGGGTTTAGGGCTTATCTAGGGCTAGAGTTTAGGGTTTAGGGCTTATTAGGGCTAGGGTTTAGGGTTTAGGCTTTCACTTGAAGGCTCAGCGGACCTAGTAATGAGGGCATGGACCGGGTGCTCGAAAAGTTTAGGGTGGCTTAAGTTGGGGCTTTATTCTAAAAAGTGGCCGCGCATGCTTCTTAGCTTTCGCGCATGACTTGCTGCGATCGTGTTTGACAACTCCCGGATGTTTGGAAAGGTTTTCCTTGCGTTCATCAAAGAAATTACAAACTACGTTAGCCATGGATCATGTGAGATGTCCGAAAATCAAGGGCGCCAGCACATGTCGCGCGCTCTTCTTAGCTTTCGCGCATGGCTTGCGGCCATCGCGTTTCTAACTCCCGCATTTAGACTTTTGTTCGGAAAGTTTTTCCTATGTTTTGTTCGAAAAACTTAAAAAAATAAGTTAGCGATGGATCATGTGGGATGGCCCATTACATTCATGACATTTCACGTTTAGACAGTTCAGTGTGGCTGAAGTATAGGAAAGAGTTAGTGTAGTTTAAGTGCAGCATGATTTAAGGTTAGGAAAGTTTAAGGTAGTGTAAGCCTTGGAACGCCTAGGGCAGCTTAAGCTTAGGCAAGGTTAGGGGGGCTCAGGACAGTTAGAGTGGCTTAAGTTAAAAAAGGCTTGCAGTAGCTTCAGCTTGGGGAAGTCCTGGGTAGCTTAAGCGCAGGAAAGTCAGGGATGGCTTTCGAAAGTTCAGGGAAGGTTGGGAAAGAGACTTGTCTCGGGATTTGGGAGGCCAGGGATACAGGGTCAGACTTGGGTGTCCAATAATCGGGGATCCCTTCTTGCGGGCTTACGGCTTAGGATTTACCACCCCAAAATGGAGAATCAAACGGAAGAAAACATTGGAAATTAAATTGAAACTGGGATTAAAGAGTTGTTTATTGGGGTTCGGCTTCGCAAAAGTTGGGATACCTTTCCGGGGTACCTGTAATATGGGTGATCGTAGACTGGGGTCCAGATTGGCTCTCCCTGTTTATGGAAGCTACCACTTCTCGGGAAGTGCTTGACCCATGTTGGGAGTCTTTATTGCTTGTTTTGGGTTTTGGGTGGACCATCTCCTGCCCCTGTCAGGATGTATAGGGGCATTGGAGGCGAGGTACATATGGATGTATGCAGATATAGAACTACAGTTTTTTTTGTTTAGTGTTTGCACACTTTGCCGGGTCTAACCATCATTGTCTTCGGTTGTTCTTCACAAATGCACCATAAATGAGGTACTGGAATAGGTAATAGGAGTCATACTAGCCCCTTAAAGAGACCCCCTTGACAGTTACTTTAGCGGGGAAAAACAAAAACTAAAAGTGTCAGGTATTCTTCAAACCCTAAAACCTTAAACCGTAAACCCTAAGCCCTAAAACCTAAAACCTTAAACCCTAAAACCCTAAACCCTAAAGCCCTAAACCCTAAAACCTTAAACCCTAAATCCTTAAGCCCGGCCTAGCATCTCATAAGACTGGTGGCTTCCAGCCACGGAGGCATGCAAGATGAGATGTATGATCTCTAGGGCATTCGGTTTAGGATAAAAGGTTTAAACGGCTTAGGGGTTTTAGGGTTTTGGGGGGTTTGGGGTTTTAGGGTTTTAGGGGTTTAGTAGGGTCTAGGGGTGTAGGGTTTAGGCTTTTAGGGGTTTAGAGTTTTAGGTTTCGGGTTTTAGGGTGTAGGCTGTGGCAGAGTCCCCGAAGCTACCGGGCTTTTGGGGGAATGCCCGAGAGTGAGTCCCCCAAGCACGATCACCCTGATGAAAGGGACCCCCTAGGGACTAGGGATGTTGAGGGTTTAGGACTGGAAGGTAGCCTTCTTCTTCATACGGTTAACATTGCAAGTTCTACAAATCCTGTATGACCCCAAGTACCTGATACCTTGGGAAGTATATGATCGTGCAGGGTTTTTTGGGTGTATCAACAGCAATTGCAGGGTCACTTGAGCTATCGTCTAAACTCCCAGTATTCCCATTCGTATCCCCTATAGTGGTCCCCGTATATAAATCCCCTATGTAACCCCATTTCAGGAGTTTAGACCCTAAACCCTAAATCCTAAACCCTATATAATCCCCCCATATAACCCCCCCTTTAAGGAGTTTAGACCCTAAACCCTAAATCCTATAGAATCCCAGACTATGGGTCTGTAGAGAAGGCCCGAAGCTTTCAGAGTGCCATCTTGCCCCTATTTGCCCTTTCCCTTTAAAGGGAGCATAGGGGCTATGTAGGGGTTATATAGGGGTTATAGAGAGGTTATAAGCTTTAAGATTAGGGTTTAGGGCTTAGGGTTCAAGGGTTTAGGGTGGAGCGCATCTGCACCCAGACTCTCGGAAACCTTTCAGGACCTTATAGCCTTGTATGGTAGGATGGCAAAGCTATGGTCCCTTTTCTTCTGTCTCTTATTTTGCGGCCGAAATCTTTTGGTGCATCCCAAAAGGGACCATAGTTTTCACAGCCCCCGCCACGCGGCAGTACATGATGCATGAAATCCTCCCAACCTCAACCCCTAAACCTGCAAAACTCCTAACCCACTAAAAGCTCGGTAACATTACACCCCAAAACCATTCTTTTGGAAGGCTGCCTGCTTGCGCCTGGAGGGAGAGAACTTTATCCTCAAAGCCCAGGCTTCCAACAGTTTGGAGTTGAAAGTGGTTTGGGATGAAGGGGTGCGCAGATTTAGGGAAAGGCTAAGGGTATAGGATCTGGTGGTTTAGGGCGTTTAGGGTTTAGAGAGCTTAGGGGAAAAAAGGGGGGTTAAGGACTTTAGGGATCTGCGGTTTAGAGTGCAGAGGGAAGGGTCTAGGGACTTCGGGATTCCGGGTTAAGGATGTAGGGTTGAGGGATCTAGGGTATACTGGTTTGGGATTCTGCGGGGCAGGTTTAGGATAAAGGGATTTTACTGGGAACCCCAAGCCGGGAACCTCAAGAATATATTAGGAATATAATAGGGATATACCTACCAGGGTCCTTATATTCGATTGTCTTCCTTCTATATTCTTGGGGTTCCCTGTTTGGGGTTCCCAATAGAACCCTTCATAGGATGGTTTTGGGGAGAGTCCATGGGTGCCTCTTGGTTAGGATTTAGGGTGCAGGGGCTGAAGGGGATTACTCGCCCACAAGTTTGGCCAGGTTCAGCACAGAGTGTGCAGCAGTACAGTACTTTAGAGATTGCCGTTTTTAGTATTACTATTATTCATCATAGAAACACTGGTTGTAGCCATTAACCGTCTGGGATAGGGGTCATATTAAGGGCTGTATATATCTATAACCCTAATCCCTAACCCTAGGGTTTGGAGTTTTTTCTGGTCCTTCTCGCGGCGCATCTGACGGACGAAATCCTGCATGACTTCGACAGTCTCAGACCTCAGCACATAATCCCCTGTCTTTACTTAGTCTTGGTAGCTTGCCTAGGCCCTAGATAAGGGGACCCCGATGTAGACCCCCAAATACTCTAATCCTTAGTATGGGGACGCCCCCCAAAAAGTACCCCCAATTTTGGTAAATCCTGCACCCTATAAATCCCTATAGCACCCCCATATTACGTAACACCTATATATCTCTGGAAAGGTACCCCTCATTTTGAGAAAGCCCCACGCAGGGTTTTAGAGCCTACGCTGCTGCAACGAGTGTTCTATATATGAGCTCAAGTCTAAACGTGTTCAAGGGGGTTATATAGGGTTTAGGGTTTAGGATCTATACTCCTTGAAGGCGCTATTTAGGAATTATGTAGGGAAGTAGTTTAGGCGTTCCAAGGAGGGATACTAGGAACATAGACTAGGACTTCTATTCTAATGCCTTTGGCAAGGTGATCGTATGAGCTTCGCTGGAGGGAAGCCCAGCTAGTCATAGTATCTAGGGACTTTAGGAGGGACCCCTAATAGGGACCCTTAATCCCATTACCATATATAACCCTTATATAGTCACTTTATAACCCCTATATCCCTAGGGTGGGGTCCCTCCAAAAGTCCGTAGATAGTAAGAACAGAAATAGTAATGGTATTAGAATAAGTAGGAATAGCAGCCCGAACCCTAAAGTCCTGAACCCTAACCCCCCAGCCCTGAAACCCGTAACCCCTAAACCCTAACCCTAAACCTGTGGATGAAGGAGATCTTGCACCACCTTTCTCACCCATACATGCCCAGGATTACAGTGGGGTTTGGGGTTTGGGGCTGGGGGTTTGGGGTTTAGGGTTCAGGGTGGGGTTCCAAAGTGGTGCAAGAATTCCTTCGTTCACCGTACATGCTTAGGCAATGGCAGGAGTTGAGTTACGTTGCAGGGATGTTACCTACAGCCTTGTCTAGGGCTAGGGTTTGGGGTTTCTTAGAGAACTCCCCTGGTCAGTGAAAACACCTTACATACCCCTTACATACATGATGCTATTGGTTGGTCGACCTAAGCCCATCTCACGAGGTGCAGCAAATCCAGAACAACTCGCAGGAAATGGTCAAAGAGGCCTCGTTCGGTATCCTTTCTGGGTCATTCCTGAAAACACTTTGACGGTGTGTGATATTAAAGCCCAACAAGCATTTGAAGACCCTGGTTCTGAACGGTACCCCAATAATGAACCGGACTTGGAGAAGGGTTTCGCCTTCTCGGGGGTCCCCAACATGGGATGCTTACATGTTTGGACCCTTCCTGCATCCAACAACTTGTTTGGGGTTTGTGGCACGATTGAGTTTAGCAGTTGCACTGGCACGCAGTACCACAACTTAACAGACTTAACATTCTGTACGATTCATCTTGGGCGGTCTGTGCAAAGTTTGGGAGGACACGCTCAACCCTATACAACCCCTATACAGTCCTATATAAACTCTATACAACCCTACATAATATAACCCCTATATAGAACCTATTAAACACACACCCCTAAACCCTAAACCCCTTTCGCGATGTAGTGAAGGTAGCAGCAGGCCCCAGGGTCTAAATCTCCTGTAAGCCGGGAAGGAAGAAGAAAAGACGATTGTTGTTTTCATATTAAACTCCTTAAAGGGCGTTATACAGGGGTGGGGGATTTAGGGTCTAGGATTTAAAAATTTAGGGTTGACGGTTTACTGTCTGAACTCGAAGGTTCTATACGGGATTATATAGGGGAGTACTAGAGGGGCTATTAAGGGAGATACTCGGAGTTTAGACTACAGCTCATATGTTTGGTGTTGTCGTAGCGCCATGCATACGAGGCTGATGAAGTTGCACCATGCTGGGATTAAACGATGAAGTTGGTTCAGCAAACCTGTGCTTGGGAAACGATGGCCTGTTTGCTACCCAACCGCAGAGGAAGGTTGAAGAGCCGACTACTGGTGGCTTCTGCATTTACGTAAGCTTTTCTCAAAAAATGTGGGCCCATTTTGGTTATACATTATATCATGGCACCTACTATTTCTGAGTACCAAAATGAAACCCTAATTTTGGGAGCCACCCTTTTCGCACCTCAAAGTTTCACTGCCTGGTGTGAGTTAAGCGAGTACGGAGCCTAGATACTGAGCCCGCTTGCGAGTACGGAGCCTAGATACGGAGCCCGCTTGCGAGTACGGAGCCTAGATACTGAGCCCGCTTTGGGTCAGGCGTACTCCAGCTATTACCCTACTGATCCAGTCTTGCCATTGTTGCTGCTACGTTGTCGTTACAACGAACCCCGCTCAGTTGTTGCTGCCGCTTGTGCTGCTGCTGGCATCAGGAGATGATGGTGCTGATGATGTTAAGGATGCTGGTTGTGACGGCAGCATACGGCGGCCACAGCTGATGATAGTTGAGGTGGCCGCGGCTGTTGTCTCCATACAGCGATTGTTTTCTTTCCAAGTCAGGTTCGCTCTTGCCAGTCCTATGTGGCGCAAGCACAGCAGGCGGGGCTACCGTCCTTTGATAGATTTTGGGATTTAGCGTTGCGATTCTTGACTAGAATGAAGGGCCAGGGCGTACGATTCAGGCTCAGAACCTACAGGAACACCACCATCATTCCATAATAATCACCGCCAACATCACGGTATATCACAGTCATAGTGGCCCTGAAAAGACTGTCGGTCAGTCTCCGTACTGCTGCTGTTGTCGCCGTCGCCGTTGTGTCGCCGTTGTCATCATCTTCGTTGGAGCAGGAGAAGGAGCAGCAGCAGCAGCAGCAGCAGCAGCAGGAGCAACAGGAGCAGCAGGAGGAACAGGAGCAGGAGCAGCAGTAGCAGCTGTTTGAGTGCACATCTCGAGCATACAGCCTGAGGGCTCGAGGTCTAGAGGGCGGGGCCCAGATTGTTAGGGGCCCGTGTGTCAAGCAACCCTTAAAACAGTGTTTATGGACAAAATCTCCCAGACTACAATCTAAGGTATTGGTCAGGTATCTAGGGTGTTGCAGGCTTGTGTCCTTCCATCGACAAAATCTTAGCAATTTGCTGTTGTCTACTTCCACTAAGAGCATGGTGGTGTATGAGCGAGAATGGATCCTTGTCGTAACCCGCTCTAGTAACAACTCCTAGTTTACCTACATTGGACACCCAAACAGGTCCTCAAAGTTGCTCCTTCTCCGAACTTTTGAGGTTGCTACATACGAGGGGGTGGTTAGCAATGATGGGATTCTTGTGGGCATTTCAGAGACACAGGGCCATATTGCGATCCTTGACAACATGCGAGGGATTTTTCTCAGGGATAGTCGTCTTGCAGGCTCTCCAGTGCTCCAGGTTGCTGAAGTATCAGGTCTTGTGAAGGTGGACTCCCACCCAGTAATAGCGACTGTAAGGGAGTTATACCACATTACAGGCTGGGGGCTCCTCCTAAGGTCTTGTGTTGCGGAGGATGGCAGAAGCGCTCTGCACGGATTCTATAGATGGGTTCCTTGGATTATATTGCAGATTCCTATGTGATGGGCTTTCCCCTCCGAAGTGCTTTCAGGCAAGCCCCTACATGGAGGGTTCTGTGAGGTGTAGCTAGCTGTAAAAATCTTGTGGTTCTGGGGTTCTTCAGCAGCAGTATGCCAGGGCTGAGTATGCTCCACTCAGACTCTAAAACTAGCCTACAAAGAAGTCTCAGTCGCTTTTCCCCTAACTAACCCCTGTATACTCCTATACAACCCTATATAACCCCTGTAGAGCCCCTATAGGACCCCTATAATCCCTCGATATTTGTGGCAAAAACTCATACAGGGTCAAAGTAGCACAGCCTATAGTCACGCGGAGCGGTGGTACCTGGTCAGGCTATTCATCCTACAGGGTTTAGGGTATAGGGCTAGGGAGTCAGGTATACTACTACAAGACCTCAGGGCTTACATGGGGTAGGACTTGGGGTTTGGGTTGGGACCGGCAGGATACTTTCTGGAATTTTATGAGGAGGCGCATGAGGATACACCGGAATATCGTCGCGTGGTAGGCGTTCTATACTTGAGACAGTGACTCCGATGTTCCCGTCCCCTAATATGAAACCCCTCCACACTCCACCTCCCACCCACTATAGAATATTCCCACGACTATGGTATACAGCAACATGCAGGGCATAGTGACATTGAGGGGTATAAAAACCCAAAGCCCTTAATATAAGGGGGAAGTGATGAGTACGGAGGTCCTGGAATGTATCGTCAACAGCCGGATGTCTCTTCGCACGGACGTATGGGCCCCTGGAGTCACGGGTGTGCTTTACAAACCTGGAGTGTTTGGGGCTTAGGATTCCCGAACTTACTGCAGAATCATTGAAACATGGTCCCCATGTCTTATTCCCTACTTCCATATGAGCGACGAGTGTGCCAAGTTAGAGCCCCACGTCCGTACCCAATCAAACGTAGCGCACAAGACTGGTTGCTGTGCTGCATTTCCTTTAAGTCAAGGCCTGTTACAGCGTAAACGGACCTTTCAGGATTTTGTTTGCCAGGGAAAGTCCATGATTCTAGGGGATTGCAGGTCTCGCTTGTAGCGCTGGTTCACGTCAAACAAGCATGGACACTCTCAAATAATCTCCAAGATACAGTTAGCTTTACAGCTCGGATACGCGCCCTACAGAAGAAGAAAAAGAGGCTGCCCCCGCAAGATATACACATCCAGTGTTATGGTCCCAGATTCCGTGTATACTTACGGCATGGGGTGCCTCAAATAGACCTCAAATGATACTGGTACTTATTCAAGTACCAGCCCTAAGCCCTAAACCCTTCATTAGCCGTGGCCGGACTCGTAGAAGGCAGTCTCAGCTCCTGAGTTCGATCATATTTGGACGCATTATTTCAGGGATTTCAAAACAACCATGCCCTGCAAAACTATCGGGTTTAGGGTTTTTGGTTAGTATCCCCCTAGGGATAAAGGAGCTAATAAGGACTAGGCAGGCTTGTTGTTTTAGCCCTCAGGTATTGAGCCGAACAACAGTCAAAGTCGACCTTGTAGGAAAGGTTTTCAGGCGTAGAAACCTAATGTAGACACGTAAGTAACTTGCGACGATTGTGGGTATTGGATTTTGCTTTATCTTTGTAAAGGGTACCTCAAACATGCTTTTCTTGTTGTTTATTTTTCCCCCTATAGTCTGCGGTCCTGCTTTGCCACACCTTTGACCCTAAAGAACCCTAGACCCTAAATCCTGAACCTTGCATCTTAAATTTGAACTCTGACCGCAGAATCCGAAGCCTTTGAAACCCGCAGCCTAAAACCACTTTAGATCCTCAACCCCAAGTGTGTCCATAGACAAGGGTGGTTCTATACGGGCACCAACCTGCTACCTACTACAGTCCTTGGGTATTGCACCCGCTCAATAACAGTTGGGTAATATCTATAATATAGTTATATAGCCCTTAATATGATCCCGAGTATAGTCTGTTACTGGGTGGGGGCAGTGCACAATGTAGTCCTTTGTACAGGGGATCCCAAAAACGGGAAAGCTCAACCTGCAATAGCCCTTACACTCCCCAAACCTTAGGTCTGCAAATCTCCGCTGAATATCCCATTGCCAATACCCCCGCACATCCCCCCCCCTTTTCTTGGAGGGGCGCGTCTTGATCCTAGAGCAGAATTTGGCGTAATCATTCAGACTTCCCTACCATAAGAATTCGACTACCTGCTACATAATCTCACTTTGCATCTCATGTTCCATTTCTTGTCTGTTTGATCCTTCACTGTCAGAGGCACTCAACCCTAAACCCAAAACCTATTCCGCTTCCTGAATCTCAGCCCTTGGAAACCTGAAACACATAGTCCTTAACAACCCCTTCAATGGGACCCCCTTTTTTGTAAATATCATTTTGAAGTCTAGAGCAAGGTGGAACAGGTGAGGGCAATACTCTCCGCTGCACGCCCCGCCCTCGCGTCGTGTAGATCGCGTCGTGTAGATGTCTACAGAAGCCCTTCATGTTCCTAGGAGGTATATTACAAGATCTAAATGGATCAAGAGGGGGTCGAAAGGGGGATATGGGCTATAGTCTAGACTCCTAGTAATCCCCTAAATAACCCCTAGAATATTCTCTAAATAACTCGATTTCAGGAGTTTATACTACAGCTCATATAGGGTTTATATAGTGATCAGGGATTGGGGCACTCAGTCCGTGCCTCAATGACAAGGCTTAGAGTTCAGGGTTACAATCATCCTCACCCTGTAAGAAGTGGAACCCCCCCCTGGTAGGATCACGTAGCGCTGATGCTTCAGGATGTAGAGTTGAGGGTTCAGGTCACCTGCAGGTGAAGGTCACATGACTTAAGCAAATTGTGCGTGGAAAGCTTGGGCTGAGGTAAAGGAGCAGAAATAGTAGTTTCCCTAAATAAGGGGACCCCATATAGACCCCAAAATGATATAGTCCTTACTATAGGGACCCCCAAAACGGTACCCCCCATCTTAGGAAACCCCCAAATGAAGTCTTTCTAGCACTCAACAGATGCGAATGTGGCGGTCATGGCATGGCTCACCCTATAGCGCCCTTTAAGTAGATAGAATATAGGGATATATAGGGATAATGGAAAAGAACATGGAAACTACTATTTAGGGTTTAGGGTATAGTGCCCTTTAAGTAGATAGAATATGGCTTTGGGTATGTTATAATAAGATCCCCATATACCCCATATTCTCTCTACTTAAGGGGGACTATACTTCCATGATTCAAGGGCTTGATTAGCAGGCTGCCCTGCAGGCAAGTAAGGGGATTGCAATACTTCTACAAGGTTCCTGAAAATAATTTTTAATTTCTGTTACCTGGAATCCTAATATTTAGCTGAAATTATAATTTCTACTGGGGTTCCAAATCCCTTAGAGACTTTCTGTGGAGGTCTCAATGCTCTTGGGGTGGCCGTTGCGGGAATCTCCTTGGCATGTGAGGTTTCTTGTGCTCCGCCACAAACACTGCCTTCTTCAGCTACAAAGCCTAGACCCTGAGGGGGGCTCGCTTCTTGCAATCAAAAAATCTTGGGTTCTCCTTGCCCCACAGGGGACCCTCAGAGCTCCAAAACAGATGCCTCTATACTGTACAGTAGACGATACTATACTATTTTACATTTAAGGATATACTATACTAGATTATACAATACTATACATGGTAGTTTCCCCACATAGACCCCAATATAGTATAGTCCTTATTATAGGGACCCCCAAAAAGGTACCCCTATTTTTGGGAAATCCCCACAGTAGTACACTGAACTCGACGATTCTTCACAGTACTATGCCCAGAGAGGTCGCTCGGTGCGGAAGGTGCTCAGCTTCCAAGACTCGGGCGCGTAACTCAGGGTTTAGGGTATAGTCCCCCTTAAGTAGATAGAATATGGCTTTGGGTATATTATAATCAGATCCCCATACACCCCATATTCTATCTACTTAAGGGTGACTATGTATGGTCTGGGTTCGGGGTGTAGGGTTTAGGGTTTGGCAAGCCCTTTGAGGGCCCCATTCTTGGGAGAGAGCCCTTATTTATGGGATCCCCTTATAAAGATATACAGCCCTCTTACGAATTCATTCAGACAGGCGTGCATTTCGAGCTCCCTGGGCTGAGTATGTACACATGTATATGTCTGTATATATACATGTACAGTTTATCCCCAAAACACAATTTACGCCACATTATGTAAGGTTTAGGGACATGTATACAATATATGTCATATTCTTACACTACTACCATGAACTATGTAAAGGTTAGAAGTTTACGCTTTTGCAGTCGGGGCGAAGGGTTCTTGGTTTAAGAAGCAGCCAGCGAAGCAGCTTTTGAACATTGTCTGGGTTGCTGTAAAGAAGCTTCAACTTAGTTACTATACCACGGCAACCATTTTATCTACCATATACCCAGCATATGGTAACTGAATTCATGCCCCCTAACGGCAATCCAGTTGTTGCCATGCTTTTGCGCTGAATGATGCCGTGGGAACACATTATTGGGAGGCTCTCTAGACCTAGTACGTATATACAGGTTTCCCAAAATTAGGGGTACCTTGTTGAGGGTCCCCATACTAAGGATTACAGTATTTGGGGGTCCTAAACTGGGGTCCTCCTATTTAAGGAAACTACCATATTGGGGATAGTAGGTAGGCTTCACAATCCTAGCCACTTTGAGTGGTACTGGCGCCAACGGGATGATCACGCCACTGTAAGGATTGCTGCCATCATTGCTACCCATGCCAACACAAAAGCTCAGACGGAAAGCAGACATACCATGTCGAAGTGTTGGCCAGGAAGCCTGAACCACGCCATGCAACCCGGAAACCTTCAGCCTTGAAACCGCGAACCCTATTTGTCGGTATCCTTAAGCAGAACGTGTTCGCTGTGCCCCAAACTAATGGCCCCAACAGGTTTTCCATCATGTCAGGATCACCCCAGAAACCATCCGGGCGTGTGCCGGCTTCACCACCACCGGCTGCGCGACCCCGAACATCCGGAGCGAACCGCTCGGGAAAGGCCGGTCCACTCCAGTACCTGAACCTCTAGTCCTATAATGGTCCAAAAGCTTTCCAAACAGTCAAAAAGGTTATTATTCTACATCCTTCGGGGGTGCAGATAGAGCCTCCAAGTAGAGACCTAAGTAGAGTGTAGG
The DNA here is from genome assembly GCA_905231905.1 of Symbiodinium pilosum. NCBI lineage: Eukaryota > Dinophyceae > Suessiales > Symbiodiniaceae > Symbiodinium > Symbiodinium pilosum. The sequence goes on along the minus strand of CAJNIZ010003209.1, from coordinate 3,129 downwards.
TATTCCGGCCTGCAGCATGTGCCACAGGCAACACTTCTCTAGCATGTGCAGAACAAAACTTTAGGGCAGGTGCAGTCGTCATGGTTGAGATGAGTGCTGCGATGTGCGGGTATGACTTCTCCACCACGGTGGCAATCTTTTTTTCTATTGCATGTGTTGCTGCTGCTCCCGCGGCCGCTCTCGTAGATGCTTATTCTGATGCCGCTGCTTCGTCCACTGCTGCTTGCAGGGAGGTTTCTTGATGTTTCAACACACACAGCCTTCTCGGAGAGCAAGAGTCACCTGTAGCCACACTTCACTTGAACGTCCATTCCAGGGTCCCATGATGGCCCACCGCACTGCATAGGACTTGGTCGTTGAGCAGAGCGAGTTTTAAGGTTTAGGGTATGGGCTGGCAAAGGAAAAAGGCATAGGGACAAAACTCCTTGGTGCTTCATAAGGAAGGAGAGAAGAGATCCCCATGTATAGCGGTCCTTGGGTTTGGCTCCTTACACCCTCACAGAGACAGTTGAAGGACAAGGTTACATGTATATAAGGACCTTAACACGACTACCATCTTTCCTTGAGGGCGCCATTGGTGCGTGGGCGCCTTACCCCAAGCAGTCCCCGCGGCAAACCGCAAGCTTGAAGTGCAACCAGGCTCCTAAAAGTAGGATTTGCGCTTTTGGATTTTTGATATGCAAGCCTGTTGCAAACGGGTTTAGGGTTAAGGAGTTACAGAAATCAAATGAAGTTCTGCCATCCATTTCCTAATGCCTCCCCGGAGTTCCTCCTGAGAAAGCATGTTCACAATATAGGAACTTCTTGAAGTGGTCCAAGGGAAACCCCCTTGAATCCGATGCTCACCTAAATGCTAAACTTAAACCCTCATCCTAAGTAATTCAGGGTATCTTGATTCCCAGAGTAAGACCCTAAGCCCCTAAACCGTTTGCCCTAAACCCTAAACCCTAAACCCTAATGTAACCCCAATATAACCCTAAAAAAGCAATCACCAGTTGAGCGTCCATGGCGAGACTGGAAGCAGCCAGGCAGGGGCATGCACGGATGTCACCGGGGGTTTATATGGGCTTAGGGTTTAGGGTTTAGGGTTTAGGACCCCAAACCCTAAACCCTAAAACTCCTTAAAGGGGGTTATGCATAGGGGATAACATATGGGAGTATTATAGGAGGTTTTAAGGGGGATGCTAGGAGTTGAGTCTGTAGCTCATATGCGTGAATATTGCAAGTGTTTTGCGGGAGGAGGGTTTAGGGTTTTATTTTGTTGTGTGTTTAGGGTCTAGGGTTTTTATATTGCCCTATATTGCAAGTATAGCCTTACGGATTCATATTGTTATATGTTTATGGTTTTGGGTTGGAGGATAACTATACTCCCCGACGTAGAATAAGATTCTTCTTCTGCAGCATTTCTCAAGAGCGGGGTTCACCTCATGGATTCAATATTTGGATCCGAGCTATGGGCAATCCCCTCAAAGAGTCCCGTTTACCAGCCAAACCCTAAACTAAAGCTCTCTTTTAAAAAGCTAAATCCTAACAAGAGTCCATTTACCGGATGAGCCATCCTGCTAATCTCCACTAGGGAGGGCAGCCGTTCACATACGCGCCTCTGGCCTCCATCATCATGCCATATATAGTTTGCGGGGCAGAAGCAAAGTGAGCCATTGGGATATATGTTCGGTTGGGCCCCCACCCACTAATAGGGACCACAAGAGGTAATGGTGATTATTTTAAGGTCCTTATATATTCCTAGTATACCACTAATAGTTGGTGGGGGCCCAACCCAAGATATATATAGAGATTCCGTCGCGGGATTTGTTCAAGTCCTCCTCTAAAACATTTTAATCCCCACTCACAAGACCAACACACATGGATCCCTGAGTGTTGGAAACCCCGAGCTGATAGGTAAAGCCCATAAAGCTGTAGGTCATTGAGGTTACAGGTACACCCCAAGCCCTACAAATCCTTACTATAACCGTCTATGGTAGTTTCCCAATATAGGGGGACCCCCAAATAGACCCCAAAATACTATGGTCCTTATGATGGGAAAATGGTACCCCTAATTGTAAACGCTAGCGCGCGCCCGCCTCGGCTGGCCGGGCTTCCCACTGTAGGAACATGTAATTATAGATATACAGGTATTTAAGTTAGGTATATGGATACAGTCATATATGCCTA
>CAJNIZ010003208.1:0-11647 GCA_905231905.1 Symbiodinium pilosum | reverse complement strand
CGGCACTGCCTCCGCCACCATCATTGCCGCCACCAACTCCGCCTATAACAAGACAACAGCAACATCACAACATCCACAACAGCACCATCATCAGCAATACCAAACAACACAAAGAAAGCGGACAGGAATGATCGTGATACAATGAAAGCAGATGATGGTGAGGAGGATGCATCTCAGCGGCGAAACGCCCCCAACGATGCAAAAACTCGGGGGGACGAAGCGTCCCCACACGAGCAGAGCAAAACAATGAAGAAAATGTCTTGGGCAGCGGCTTCTGGGAATGTCTGTGTGGCTCCTCCAAAAAAACGCCTCAGGCCTAGCACGAAACTGGCGCATGTACTTTTTCTTCTACTACTACTACTACTACCCTCAGCCATTCAAGATTGAAATTAATCTATTTCGGGGGCAAATTTGAAAATCAGCCTTTCTAAGGCTTACATTTAGACTTTTCGGATGTCCAAGGTAATCAGCCGTTCCAACGTGAAGATTCACACATTTATATATATATATATACACACACACATATTTATACCAAGGCTAATACCACCGTCATCCAGACATGACGTTCCAGGTGAAACAACAAAACAAACACGGTCGGAAAAAAAATATGCAAGGGCGAAAATAAGATCTCTCGGCCTCAGCGAGAAGAAAAGAAGGTGGAAAATCAGAGGCACACAAGGTGAAAAAAAAGGTTTTCAGAGTGGAAAAAAAGAATCCCCTTTCAAGGGGAGCCTACTGCCAGGTTAAAAATCAGACATGCAAGGTTAAGGAGCAGATACCCCAAGGTTAGAAACGAGACCACGGGCTGGAGTCCAGTTTCGGGAACGTGAGATAAAGGAGATTTGTGGGGCGGGAATGTGGGGACGGGTGGGTGGGGGGGGGGCGGTAAACACAAGATATGAGGTTATACAGCGATTCCAAGGCAAGGCGTGGTTGCAAAATGTCCAAGCTGGGGGTTCAGAAAAACAGGGTTGACCAGAAGATATGTGAGGTCAAATATGAGACCTCTCGGCATAGGCGAGAAGAGACAAGGTCAAACAGAAGATGGCAGGGATGAGAAACAGGCAAATCAGAGGGCCAAGGTTGAAAAAAAGAAACAAGGTGAAAAAAAGATGGCAAGGTTGAAAAAAAGGGGTGCCCTCATAGTATATGCCATATTCTTCGTGCCAAAATTGCCAAGTCCTAATGCCCGGAAGTACCCTAAACCCTAAACCCGAAATCCCATGTTACCGGCATCCCCGCTCCAGAGCCCCAAGTATGAGGAGATAGTCAGATCTTAACATGAATATTCGGGTACCTACGAGTAGCCCTAAACCTAGGGTTTAGGCTTATGCGTTTCCTGAACCCAAAAGTATTTAGAATAGTTGCTTGTGGCTAATTGTTACGGGGTTTTTGGCTATTACTTTACCTACTTTTGGGGTTTAGGTTAGGGTTATAAGGGTTTAGGGTTAAACCCTTAGGGGAATTCATCTCTAAACAATCAAGTTCTTTCTGATCCACCTAGCGAGGTGCAAATCGAAAATGCCGACCACATCGCCGAGCAGGACGACAACAACGCGCACCGCGCCAACCCTAAGATTGGATTAGGGTTTAGGGTGTTTTCAGGGCACGTACGTATGAGCTATAGTCTACAGTCTAAGCTCCTAGTATCCCCCTTAATAGCCTCTATAGTAGTCCCCTATATGATCCCTTATATAAGCCCCTTTAAGGAGTTTAGACTATAGCTCATGCAGGTGTTCAGGGTTTGGGGAACCTCTGGTTGGAGACGTTGGCACCTAGTGTGGGAAACTAATGTTGGGGCTTTATACCGATTATATACCCCTAAACCCTAAACCCTAAAGCCCTGTAAATCGAAGTAGCGGCTCATGGTTGTGTTGCTTCGTGCTTAGCAGCATAGCTTGCAGGGGCGTAGTACAGAAATCCTGCTCCACTTGGAGTACCTAAGCTACCCAAATTCCTACAAGCATTTCGTGGAGTTCGGGGCCATGCAGGATTATTGGCTCGATCATGAGTAGGGATTAGCCCATTGGACTACGCAAGATTATATACTGTTTGGGGAAGGCTCTTTAAACCCCAAGACCTGAATCGTGCGAGGTAGCTATATTGCCAAACACTAGTGCAATCTATGGATCTGTAACGGTAAGCAAGGCGTTATAATCGGGTTTGACGTGTTCTAGAAATCAGTTTTCCCCACCTAGAAGCTACGTAAGTCTTCTGTGCATGGTTGGTTCTCTGATAGTCCCCAAATCCGCGATCCTGGCAACAATCTGGCACAGGCACACAGGCTTGATCGCGATGCTGTAGCCCGTGTCGGCTAATGCGTAGAGGGGCGCCTATGAAGGGTATTGCATTTTCTCAAGTTGTAATTGAGGGGCCAGAAAAGTTCATGGAAAAGAAATTCGCCTGTCGTGAAATCCATTTGGCTCTTTGTTGCTGATCTTTGAGGTTCTGCTCAGAGGTTCAGGGACCGTAGCAATACTTACAGCCGGTATGGCCTCCACCAACCCCTAAACGCTAAACCCTAAACCCTGAACCCTTATATGCACTCACCAGTACTCCAAAGGAGACCTGTAAACATCTTCCAAAACCTGAAACCCTCAGGGTTTAGGGGTTGGGGCTCAGGCGGGTCAAAATGGGAAGCAACCATAATTAATCTGAAACCTCCATAAAATCAAGCCAAAATCCAAACGACCAGTTAAAAAGCGCTGAAGCTTCTCCAGGTAAGCAAGTTAGAAAGGACCATAATTTTGAAACCAGCTTCCCCAAAAGAGAAGCTCACGCATAAGGAATATTGAATGTTAGGAGCTTGTGTGGACAGGGGTGCTGGCCCAGGGTGATGCTCTGTACTATTCAGCGTCTTGGAAAGGTGGGGGTTTGGGGGGCATGTACGGTTCTTGCTTTTATAGAGTGTTTGGTCAAGTGGCACTGTCATCCTGAAATAGACACAACCCTATGGGTCCAAGGACTCAAATAATGGGGCTTTGGGACCCAAATACTACACCCTGAATGGTATTTGGGACCTAAAACCGTTAATATTGCGCTCCTTGAGCCCATAGGGTAAGGGATTGCAGCATTGGCACATGGTCTGCTCATTATCCTAGACCCTTAACCCTGAAAACCCTACACATGGTTACAAGGCTTCACGGCCTAAAGCAAATAATGGGGCATTAGGGCCCAAATACTATAATGTAAATGGTATTTGGTCCCTAAAGCCTTGTTATTTGGGTCCTTAGACCCTTAGAGTAATGCGAGCATAGGGCTTCAGGTATGGCTTTTCTCAAAACCCTCTGCCTCTGCTCCAGGGTTTAGAGTTTAGGGGTTTGAGTTTAGGGTTTAGGGTTTTGGGTCATCTTGATTTTGGGCAGTTCCTGCCGCAGTGTCAGGCGGGCACCAGCGGCCACTAGTAGCGCTTGGAAGGCTCTCTCTCATAGTGAGGCACATTCCAAACCCTCCATTTAGCCTCTTCTACGGACCAAGTACCCAGTAAACATTGGGAGGCCAAATAACCGACCTTAATGGTATTGCACATTCTTATGCACAAGCTTCATGCATTGACATGCCTTGCTTCGGTAGAATCTTCTAAACATCTAGGTTCCCCAGTAACCCTTTAATAATACGGGCACGGAATAATATTCAGCTTTAATAAGGAGACCCCCAAATCAAAAGGGAAAAAGGGTACTACTGGGGTACCGAGACATGATTTGCACTCCCCAGAGCCTAGTTTAGGGTCTAGGGTTTAGGGTGCACGGTTTGAAGCCGTAAAGATGGGCTATAGGCCCTATGAGCTTCCGATCTTGCATTCGACAGCTTACAGGTTCGGCCTAGTAGTTTAGCCCTGAACCCTACGCCCTAAACCCTAGGATGTTAAAGGGCTGCCAAGCTTGCCTACAGAGAGGCGAGTGCAGACCCCATTAGGAACGGTGTGTTTAATTGTCTCCTTGGTGGTTGAACCTGGGTTCAGGGTTTAAGGGTTTAGGGTTGAACCCATAGTCCCCCTTAAGTAAATAGAATATAGATTTGGGTATCTTATAATATTCTAATAAGATCCCTATATACCCCATATTCTATCTGCTTAAGGGAAACTACAGACTGGTTCTGGAAAATGCTAAGCCCCAACAGGACTACATAATCACTCTCCAGTGACAGTGTAGTTCGGCCTGCACACAATTGCATAGGGCACGCTCGAAATCCCACTCCTCAACTTCATATCGACCTGGGATGTTGCTGAGAGGTTCATGCGCCTGCGTAGCAGTTTCTGGCGAAGCCTCATGAACTTCAAACCTTCAAGCCATAAGCCATACAGCCTAAAAATTGGAAGTGAGTGGGTAAAGACTAAGCCAAATTGCATCCATGTTAGACATCAAACTGCTAGCTAGAGTTCTGCATCCTTCCCAGCTTGAACTTAGGACCTTTTGGAAACATATTTGTTACCCTTCTCGTTCTCGTGTTCCCAACGGCTAAAGGTCCAAAATACGCTTTTGATGGTACTTGGGACAGCAAACCCCATTTTGGGTACCTGGAGCCTTACGGTTCTGTGACTGCTTAAGAACTACGAATGATGCACTCAAATGCTGCATGATCCTCAGAAATTACCCTAGACTTCGTGAATCATGGAAGTTTCTCGTCATGAGGTCATGCCAGATTTGGTCGTTTCCATCAATGGGGAGACCCAAAGAAGATAGACCCCAAAATGCTACAGTCTTATTATCAGGACCCCCAGGAAGGTGCTCCTAATTTGGCGGAAAGCCCTCAATGTCTATCATAATCTACCGTATGTCCCAGGCAGCGTCCGGTTCTTGGTCGAGGATTTCGGGGTCAGGAGTTTAGGGTAAAATTGGGGTTTGCAGCAACCTTTACGCTAAAGCTTCAAAGCCCTAAACCCCAAACCCTGGAACCTAAACCCTGTACCCTGAAGCCCTAAACCCAAATTCATCTTCACTGGGTTGCTGGTAAGGGCCATAAGTTTTTGGGGTTTAGAGGGTTTGGGGTTTAGAGTTTAGGGGTTGGGGTTAAGCTACCCGGTCATGCAGAAATGATACTCCATGGGGCTTCCTGATTATGATACCTCAGCTTAATATTCATTCACAGCAGCCCAGTTAGTTGAGCATGCCTATCAACAACTCCCTAAACTCTAAACCCTGAACCCTAAACGTTAAACCCTAAACCGTAACCCAAGAAGATCCTAATCCCCTAAACCCTAGACCCCTACACCCTAGACCCTGAACCCTCAACCATAAAAATCCTAATACCTAAACCATGAACCTGCTTCTTCAAAACAGTCCGAGATCTGGGTCCTTGTTGGAAATGCTTTGCGAAGTCTTGTTTGACTGATACCTGGACCCCTAAAGGCATGTAGAATTATCGCCTTTTTGGCTGTTTTTAGGTGTTTAGGGCTATTATTTTGCATACGTTTGGGGTTTAGGTACTCAATACCGCCACCATAAGCGACAGGTTTTAGGGTCCACGAGATGTCTTCACAGTGGCGGACGCGGTTGAGGGTTGATAGTCCCCTTAAGTAGATAGAATATGGGTTATAAGGGGATCTTATTGTAATATACCCATAGCCATATTCTATCTACTTTAAGGAGGACTATAGGCTTTATAGGGTTGAGGGTATAGACTTTGGGGTTTCGGGTCTATGGGTATTCATCTGCTAGTGCTTCCGTTGTCCGTAATAACCTTTGGAGATGTCTTCACAGTGGGAGGTCTGTCAAAATGGCCCCAATATTTAAGATCCTCAAGGTTGCGAATTGTATTGGAAGTTTGTCAAAATGGCCCCTAAACTCTAAACTCTAAATCCCAGACCCTATACACGCTATAAACCCTAAACCTCAGAATTTTCCATGGAATCCCAGAAACTCCTGCTCATCCCTTTCCACAGGGTCCCTCGGACTTTTCCCCAGTATGAAGCCCCAAACCCTTTCAAAGCCCCAAAGCCCTAACCCCCCCCCGTCTAACCTTAAACCCTAAAGCCTAAAGCCGTAAACCACACAAGTGCCGCATGGCCCATTGACTGCAGATCGAGCAGCGTGCAGGCACTAGACCTCCTTCCAGCAGGCTCTTAACCCTAAACCCTAATGCTGACGGGGTTTAGGGTTTGGGCTTTAGGGCTACCACCAAACTGAGGCCACAAGAGCGTGCCTTTCTGTAATGCTGAGGGGTCTGGGTTCCGCGCTACTGTCACACTGTTGCTATAGGTCACCCCCTCGGATGAACGGCTTAAATTAAAGTTTAAGGTTTCAGCCCTGGGGCACAGCCTAAATCTATAGTACCTGAATATGTACTAGCAGGGGTTTGGGGGGCTGCGGGGACATCTTGTTGGGATTAAGAGGAGAAGGTGATTATGTGCGTCCCCGCCAGTTGAGTCCAGGTCTTGTCCGGGTTGTTGGGACCATGCTGGCTTGTGAACGCGTAACCCCCAACCCTAAACCCTAAACCCTGAACCCTAAACCCTAAAACCCAAACCCTGAACCCCTAAACCAACCCAAACCCTTAACTCTAAACCGTAACCATAAACCCCAAACCGTTCTTCTTCTTGGATGTGCAATTTGGGGCCCCGTAGACGTACTATGATCAAAGCTAGAAACCCTAAACCCTAGGTCCCTTAAACATATGAGCTATAATCTAAACTCCTTGACGGGGGTAATATAGGGGATTATGTAGAGGAGTCTAATAGGGGTTGTGAAAGGGTGATATGAGGAGTTCAGACTATAGATCATGTAGGTCCGAAAGGGTTACCCGCATCATGGATCAAATGGAAACGAAAAGCTAGGTTCCTTCAAAAGGGGCATACAACACACAAGCCTGACCCAACACCCCAAAGGCATCCAAAGTTAGGGCTGCTGGAGCAATGTAGCCCGAAACCATTAACCCCTAATCCCTAAACCCTCGGCCCCCAAACCCCCAAACCCTTTATCAAGTTGAGGGCTTAGCGTCAAGGTTTCGGCTCCATACTTGAAGGTTCATGGGACTTAGTAACTGCTAGTAGCTGATATTCATCGTCTGAGCCATAATCTAAACTCCTAGTATCCCCCTTTATATATAATCCCTATAATACTTCCCTCTATGATCCCCTACATAACCCCCTTTAAGGAGTTTAGACTACAACTCATTTGGGAGTGTTGTTAAGGGGTGATTCTAAGCCCTGAGCCAACATGCTGACCCTCAGGGTGCTTAGACCTTAAAGCCTCAACCGCTCGACTGCAAGCTCTAAGATCCCTACTGTAGACCCATGATTAAGGGTTAGTATGGAGTATATTGGGGTCATATAGAGATAATGGAAAAGAAAATGGAAACCACTATTTTAGGGTTTAGGGTTTAGGGGTTAATGTAGACCCATGATTAATATACCCCCTCTCCTTTTAAGAGCCTTAATATTAGGATCCCAAGTTCTAATCCCTATAATGGGAGGGGGTTTGTTTATCATGGGTCTGGGTTACCTCAATTCGCAAAAACACCAACCAGCCCACACCCTCCGCCCCCCAAAAGACAAGACAGGGGGGTGACCAGGAAGCATTTAAACCCAGGCATTTAAGTCTTGAGGTAAAGGTTCTTATTGTAAAGAAGTTACATGCCTATAGTTAGATGCTTCCGAGGGTTCCTAACAAGAAGCGGAACGGGAGCCTGAGCTGTAACGATCAGTGTAACGCACCATCCGTATGCGACTCTCATGTAGTCGTGACGGGCTCCTGAAGTCGGGATTTGGGCTAGGGTTCAGGTTTTAAGGGTTTAGGGTTTAGGGTTCAGGTTTTAAGGGTTTAGGAGTTGGGCTAGTCTCAAAGGGCTCAAAAGGTGGGATGAAAGAAGGTGGGGTATAGGGAATAAGCCCCAATATAGCACAGTATACACTAAGCATCCTTTAACCCCCTACCTTCATCCCACCTTTTGAGCCTCCTGATAGTGGCCCCTGTAGAGTCCAAATTCGACATCCTAGACAACAGCTTACCTAAATCCGGCATCATAAGCTGTGAGACAAAAGTGTGTTTTAACAGTTATAATCCATAATCCCCCTATCCGTAAACGCGTAATCCGTAAAGGCCCTAAGGATTAAGGATTGCTTAGGAACCGCCCAGGGAGTTGGTTCATGGTTCAGATTTCAGGGATTCGGGACGAACATGAGAACTCATACTGTAGCCTGCTTGGGAGACCTGAGCGCGACCCCCACTCAAAGGAATCCTCTACTGGGGGCCTTGTTAGCAAGGTTTAGGGTTTAGAGGTTTAGTGTTTAGGGTCCAGGGCTTGGGGTTTAGGATTTCTGGGAGTCCACGAAAGGTTAGAAGTCAGATTTGGGTTAGGGTTTAGGGAGGTTAGAAGTCAGGTTTGGGTTCGGGTTTAGGGTTGGAAGTAATACTAAATTCCTCAATCAAAAGCAAGCAACACATGGAACAGCACTTACAGTAGATGGTAGAAATCCTGCACAACCCTGTATTATGGGATCCTCAAGGGGGCCCCTTATATGGTGGACCCATAATAAAGCCTTTTTAAAACCTCCCTAAGGCTCCCTAAGGTCCCAAAAGCTCTCCTATTGTGGGGCCCCCCCTTTTACAGGGGGCCCCATTCGGGCTTCCAAAAACTGTAATTATAAGGTATTCCCGGGAGTTACAATATGTTGCGGATCCGAAAGAGGTCCAAAAACTCCACCATCCACGGTATCATGTCTCAGTCTATCTCTGATATCTTCTCTACCTTAGGGCGACTATAGAATGCCTGAAATCCTAAAACTCCAGACCCTAAACTGGGATGTTGTTGAGGCAGTTACTATTGAAAAGATCATCTTCGTTCTGTATTGGGTTCAGAAAAACAAGAATGCCAAAAGACCGCGTGGGGTCGTTGTAACGTGGGTAGTCTTGCAAGCCCCTGCTATACAACTCTCATACGTTGCAGGAGTCTTCTACAAATCCTTTCTGTCATGGAAGCTCCACCCAACCCTGTAGACTCTAAACCCTGAACACTGGCCCCCTGCAGCTGTAGACCCACTTAAATAGATAGAATATGGGGTATACGGGGATCTTAGTACAATTTACCCAAAGCCATATTCTATCTACTTGATGGGGACTATAGAACCGAACCTCCTCCTCCAAACCCTAAGCCCTCATCCTCTAACCACAACTTGCGGCTGAGTTGCAACGCAGGCCGGTACTGGTCCCCCTCAGCAAGGCACACACAATAGGATTTCAAAGGGTTTGGCGGTTCATTTTGAAGGTGCTATGCTGTAGGAGTTCAGGTTTGGGGTTTTAGGGTGATATGGAGTATGACCTAATATGTTTCTTTTGTGGGGCTGTTGTATAGGTGGTGTGGGAGTTGCGTTTGAATCGGACTAGGATCTCGGGGCTTCGGTTCTCCGATTTGTGGATGTATGAGGTAGGCTGTCAAAATCATGGACTCTTCCTGGAAACGTAGTATAGAACGGGCCCCTGAACCCCAAACCCTAAACCCTAAACCGTAAAGCCTAGACCCTAAACCCTACCCTAGCATCTACGGTACCCTGCAAAGGATCACAAGTTTGACAGCCCTGCACATGGTGACAGTTGGTGAAGAAGAATTGCATCGTGGGCGTCCATTGCAATTAGGGTTTAAGGATTTAGGACATGCAGGCTCCTAAAAACTGCTCTTGGGCGTGCCATAATCCTTGTAGGATACCTTCAGACTTCCATGCTGCAGTCTACCCCGAATTGGAGGTTCATAGGGCTTATTACAGCAAATGCCTATAACTGGGGTCATGGCCGGACTTACCATCTGGTTAGCCTATGTAACGCCAGTGTGCAGCTTTAATTAAGTTCCTTGACAGCAACCCAGTAGAGGGACGTGAGTAGCATCATTGGGGGAGTACATGGGATCCAGGTGGTGGGGCCTACGTGGGACTTGGCATAAGTAACTGTTCCCCAAATAGGGAAGGTTCTGTACGGAGCAATATCGTGATAAGAACCACACTCTAGCGAGACGTGTTATAGCAAATTTGGGGAATCCCCACGTACAAGACAATAAGTATAATCCAAGACTCTACAAGCGGCACTCGGATGGGACTCGTACTCGTTGATTGTGGACTCCGGTTGAAGTGCGGAGTCTGGTTGAAGCCTGAAAAGCTTGGGGAGAAAGCTTAGGCGTGCGATGGCAAGATTGTAGGGGAAGCGGCTTCGGGCCGAACCTGTTTTAGTCGGCCTAAACCCTAATTGAACCCTAGTCCCTAAAGCCTAATCCCGAAAGCCTAAATCACCATAGGAGCAGAGGTTGGAGGCAGTGTTACTTGCATGCCACTATTCAGCTCCAAGCCAAACTCTGATGCGTTGGCTTTCGCGATCAGGGCTGAAAAATGGGGGGTGGGAGCAGAGGCTGGTTTATGTAGAGTTTAGGGTTTAGGGGTCATGGCTTAAGATTTATATAGGGTTTAGGGTTGAGGGTTTATATGGGGCTTAGGGTTTATGTAGGGTTTAGGGTTGAGGGAATATTATAGGGTTTTGGGTTTAAAGAGGGTTTAGGGTTTAGGTGAGGCAACTCCCCTTCAAAGCTTGCATGTGCATCAAAGGACCTTGCCACATGGGTGGGCTGTAGCAATCTCTGTTTCAGGCCGCCCGCGACGCACACCAAGGACATGATGCTGCGGACATGTCTGGCATTGGCTGCGTTCAAAGGTTTGCCAACCAGAACCCCTTTGAATGCTTTTGGCTTCCTCATGCACGCAGAGTAGGGCCCGAAGGCCTAAACCCGAAACCCTAGACCCTAAACCCCTAAATGCATTGACAAGGTCAGCCACTGAGCACCTCCGGCCCTGTCTTCTCTGGGAAGCTGGAGAAGTCCGTGGATTCCGAGTTTGGAGCGGCGAAGCTTCGGGCGCTTAGCTGATTCCTGTAAAAGTCAAGTAAGCTTTGGGGTTTAGGCTGACGTGATTGATTTCCATTGTTAGGGTTTATAGTTCCCCTTAAGTAGATAGAATGTGGCTTTGGGAATGTTATAGTAATATCCCATGTAACCCATATTCTATCTACTTAAGGGGGACTATATACATATACAGAAAGTTCGTGGAACTCAGAAAAGTAAGTTTTACCGGTGTTATAACCTACTTCTAATTATCGCCCTTACTGGCCTTGAAATCCGTCCCACTGGCCTTACATAGACTACGCATCCCCAGTTATACATAGAGCTAATACACCACTTCTCAGTAGGTAGCGAATAAGTGAACCTAAGCGCGAAACTCTATGCATCCCAAAGGGTCCCTTCCTATGCCCCACGGCTCAAAATCTGCAATTCATACGGCCTTGGGGCCTTAAAGCCTAGAAATACGGTGGATAGTAAAAATCCTGCATGACCCTAAGTACCTTCTACATTGGGAATTATGGTAATTACTATAATATATCAAGGTCATGCAGGATTTTTAATCCCAAAGTGTCCATGTAGCTATATGGTATCTACTTGGGCCTTAAAGTAGGTATATGGGAACCCTTTTTTGGGCCCTAAGTATATACCATATACCTACATGGCCCCTTTGGGAATATGAACAGTAGTATCTACTTTGGGCTCCTAGGCTTCCGGGATCCCTAAGGGTTTAGGGTTTAGGGCTTAGGGTTTAGGGTTTGAGGCTTAGGGCTTAGGGTTTAGGGTTTAGGGCTTAGGGTTTGAGGCTTAGGGCTTAGGGTTTAGGGTTTGAGGCTTA
>CAJNIZ010003207.1:1412-24193 GCA_905231905.1 Symbiodinium pilosum | reverse complement strand
TTAATATACGTACAATAGTCCCTTGCGGTATCCATTACTGGGTGGGGGATTGACCCAAGATATGTCAAATGAGCTACAGTCTTAAGTTTAGACTGTTCAATTGTTCAACGACAGTTTGTCACGTTTTCAGCAGTGACCTTGCAAGTTATCACACGAGAAGTAGGTCTTAAAGGGTGTAATGTCATGGATTATATACGGGACTATTATCGTACGTTTTAGGGAAGATACTTGGAGTTTAGACTGTAGCTCAAATAACTATGCACGATCATGCATTGGACCTGCAGGCCATGTAGGGTTTTTGACTGTGGGTGTTTGCGAGATGTAGGTAGGCTTTAGAGTTGAGGGTTTATCCAAGGAATCGGCTTTGCAACTGTAAGCTATACTCTTGGCCGCAGATGGCCCATGAAGTAGCAGGGACATGTTATAGCCCCCCTTAAGTAGATAGAAGATGTGCTTTGGGCATATCATAACGATATCCCCATATACACCAGATTCTATCTGCTTAAGGGCCTTGGCCCTGGAAGTTTGTGTGTAGCTTCGAGGGACTCTTCCAACAATTTGCTTGTTGTGTAACCTGCTAGTTGTGACCCCCTAAAGGATCCAACAAATGGAACCCCTTAATAACCCCCTAGGTTCCCCAATGTAGTAATGGGTTCATACTCGGGGGGGTCTATTTTTTGGCTCCTTTAGGGGTCTGGGTAGTTGTGACCCTTGCATATTCCTTCCTGAATAAGCCTGAGAACTGGATTTTTCTCAACCCTAAAGACAGGGGCCTTTCATGAACTCTTGGGGATATGAGAGCGAGTCTAGACATCCTTCTTACCGATGATTTTTTTGGGGGGGGCTCTGTGAAATTCACATTTCTTCCCGAGGGCCCCGTGGATGGGGAAATCGCGTGATTGGCATTGTGACGACCAGTAGTCGCTCTTACATCCTGGTGGTTGGTAGGAAATACAATCCCTGTGGAATGCATTCCCTTACTTTATTCCCTGCTAACTGAAATAATTGCCCAACATGTCCCACCCAGGCAAACACGCCAATTCAAAGCTTCAGCCCCTATGCTTCCCCCCAGCAAGTTGGACAATCCCATAGATAAAGCAATAACCCATTAAGCAAAACACAGTTACCGTTAACCTAGTACAAGCCTACTTGTTTTCCTAACTTCTGAGCCCCTAAACCCCTAAACCCCTAAACCCTAAACCCCTAAACCCTACCCCCCATAGCACGTCTCTCTGCCACGAAGAGTCTGCATGGGAGCTTCAGGCCGCCAACGCAACCCTTATGCAGTACCCGGAGGGTCCAAGTACCCCATAATTAGGTCCCTGTGAAGGGATTTGTATAGGACCATATAAGGATATTTGGGGCTTGGTAGGGTTTAGGGTCCAAGTACCCAATAATTAGATACTTGGGTTTGGCTAATAGTAGTTATAGTACAGGTTTTGGGTAAGTATATGATTATTTGGTACTTGGACCCTTAGGGGTACCTGCAAAATTTTAACGTTTCTAAAACTTATTACAGCGCCGATATTAGCCCAACTACAAATCCGAGCAGGTCCTCGATTGCGACATTGCCACCCCGTGACTCTTATTTCATAAATGCGTTAACAACAGCGAATTACTTTGGCCCTCTGAGTCTATAATTGACACCCATTGAGGCATTTTGAGCTGTAGGGCAACCTCATCCGTAACCCTTGAAGTCGAAGCCCCTAAAATATAGGGACCTAATAATTACCAACATTATATTCCTGATTATGGTCTATGGTACCTCAAATGGACCTAAAAAATAATGTTGGTAATTATTTAGGCCCCTGTGGCAAGCTTTTGAGGTTGCGCTAGCTTGCAGGAGTCAAGACGCAAACAGGGTTTCAGAGCCCATATAACCTAAAGCCCTACGGGCGCCCTGTCCCCAACCCTAGTGAGGGCATTTTGGTTGCCCCAACCCCCAAGACGATAAAGACCCTATGACAGTCACATGCTCCTTATGAGATCCGTCTCTGCTGGGCTGAGGTTGCCAAAAGTCACCTTGGGACCAAACATAAAATCCCTACCTTTTGAACCCTAGTTTTCATCGGATGTTCCATTTAATTGTTTCTCCAATACTAGCGGTAAGAGTTCCCAAGATCCCTCTATCCGGTTTGAGAAGCCCTTAACCTAAACTCAAAACCCTAAAGACCTAAACCCTTAAACCCTTAAACCCTAAATCCTAAAACCCTAAAGCCTTCTTAAGCGGGAGGTTCAAGGTTGGCTCATCACCAACTTTGACCCCCAGCATCTCTCGAGCCTTCGCAAAGCTTAGCCGGGATGGTGCCAGGATGGGTTATTAGACCTTCCCAGACCCCCTAAAGGATCCAAAAAGTGGACCCCCCTAATAATCCCCTAGTTTCCCCAATGTTGTAGTGGGTTCATATTGGGGGAGCTCCATTTTTAGGATCCTTTGGGGGGTCTGGGTGAAGGGTATCTTAGTCTGAGCTTTAGTCATAATTCCTTAAAGGGGGTTATATGGGGGCTTATACTGGGGAGTTTTATAGTAGTTATTAATGGGGGATATAAGGAGTGTAGACTATGGCTCATCTACCCTTATTAGGGTCGGTCCTAATGGGGACTTTTAGGGTCTAATAGCCCATAGTGTAGAGGGCTTGGAAGGCGTTTCAAGGCTTTGGTTTCCAAACAGATGGGAAGGTTAGGGATTGCTGCAGGAAAACCTACAAGTTGCAATCTCGTCTTGCCCATGGTCCCAAAGGTTCGATGTTGGATTAAATTGTGTTGCGTAACATGCCGGCCTAATTCGCGGCAAATGCGTTGGACAAGCCAGTTGGGCTTGGCTCCAGATTTCCACGTTGTGGCTTGGAGTATTAGTACCGTAAAGCTGGAAATAGCCCAATATAGGTAACACTTGTATGTTTTCGTGCCCCATGTAGGTATTACTTAAGACTCGGAGCCCCTGGGGTAGAGTTCAGAGGTCTTGCGGTAAGAGAGGTTGCGACAGGTTTAGGGTTCGGTTGGATTTGTTGTTGGTGGGCATGTGCTTGGGCTGTCACGTTTCTTATTCCGCGGTCTCCGTCAATTTCTCGGGGTTAGTCGGGAATGCGGAAATATTTTCGTCAAATAGTCCCCAGATAACATGTGGGGATTGGTCTAAATTCCCCATAATACGGGGTCCTATATTTGGGTTCCCATTATAATACGGGGCCCTATATCAATTTCCCCCATTTTGGGAACAGTAATATAGGGAAACTACCATGCGCATTAATCCCGACAATTTCCAGTGAGTAAAGGGTGTTTAAACGGTGAATCAGGACAGACCCTCATCTACAGTTACCCTCTAAGGACTTTTGGAGGGACCCCTAGTAGGGACCCTTGTAGCTTATGGGGGTTAATATGGGGACTACCTGGGGATATAGGGGTTATATAATGACAATATAAGGGTTATATATGATAATGGGATTAAGGGTCCCCATTAGGGTCCCTCCTAAAGTCCCTAGATACCACCTCACTGGGACTTAGCCAGGACCTTAGACCCTTAAGTTTTTGGGGTTCTCCCATATTCAAAGTACAGGTACCTAAAAGTTAACTTTAATTAGGAGTGCTGAGTTCCATAGCGTCATGATTACAAGGCAGATCCATGAGCAAACCTGTGATGGCCAGGAACGTGCTCTGGTCCTACGCAAAGTGTTGCCCCTAGCGGTTTAGAGTTGAGGGTTTTGGAGCCCAGCGGTTTAGGGCTTATGCTTTAGGGTTTTGTTGGGGGAGCAGCTGCCTTTGTTGGATTTGCCTTCTTAGTATGGTAGGTATGCCATAAAACAAGGAGTCCAAGGTTACGTAGACTCTAAGACACCGGGCCCCACAGGATTCAGAGAACGAACCGTTTCCATGAATCTGTCGTTGAGGTCCAGGTTCTATAGTAGACCTGACATGTACAGGGTCCTGGGTTACATCATGAAAACCCTCATACGAGCTCTCCGGAAAAGGGGGCTCCGAACCCTCACTTGCATCCCCATGTTGCCGTCAGACCTGACCTAAGAACCTGAGCCCTGATACTCTTGGGTTTAGGTTGGCTGTGAAAAATCTGGGGCTGTTCCAGAGCGCGGCCGAGGAGATCGTCAAACGAGGCCCGCGTTTGTAGGCATTCTCTCAGAAGATAGTCAGTTGGCGTTTCTGGAAAAAGGGTATCCTCAGGGAAAGGAGACCCTGAAGGGTCATTTGATAGACTCCCTTTTCAACAGGAAGGTGGAGATTCCAGGAACTTTATGGTTACTTAACCCAAGATGTCCAACTCATCTGTCAATTGTGTGCTCCGCCCTCTGGTTGAAAGAAACTTGTGAACTTCCACATTCAACTTAGTTCCAGGCAACAAACTGGATACAGACCGAAAGCACTACGGAGGAAGCTCCCAGTGGCATGGTCTGAACCCAAACATTGCAAACTTGATGACACGATGACGTCTGAAGTCAGTCGATGCGGAGCAGAACACCAGGGGCCATAGAACTTACGCACTCAAAGGTTGTTTTTTCAGGTTAGGTTCCTGTCAGGCTGTACAGTGGATAGAGGAATAGAGAAACAATGACAAATCCCAAGGTCCCGTAGAATTACTCCATATTCAGTCTGCTGCAAAGGGTTTAAGGTTTAGGGTGTCATTCAACAGCAAAAGATGCATGAAATCCAGTACGCTAGGGTTTTGTCATCCATTGCACAGCATCAAAACCTTACAGAACTGGGTAGGCTCCTGGGATATTTAATATTTTCCCTAATGGGTTTAATAAGGGACCCTATATACTAATATTTTCAAAGGGTTTTAGGGGCCAACCCAGAGAAGCCTTGTAGGAAGTAAGTTGTCCGTTCATCCCAGGCCTGAACCGGTAAAGCGGCCGGTCACATGTTATAGGGATACACAGGGGCAATTATGGGGGTTCTATTGGGGTATACAGGAGCTTGATTTAGGGGGTTTTTACCCCCGAGAATTAGCTGCATCATGAACTGCAACATGAAAGGCCAACTGGGATTATGCGCTGGCTTAGAGGTTGATGTTAAGAATTACATATACTGTTCCCCGACAGTCCTTGTACAAATACGGTAAGATGTAGTGTAGACATATATATATATATGATACATGCCCAAACCCCATTTTTACAGGTAGGAGAGCTAGCGTTTCTAGGTCGTCAGAACTAGGCATGACTGCAATTCCTTGGGGTACTTGTAGACCTACTTATGCGCATGAGCCTTCTAGCAAGAGATTTATCATGTGCAAGCACTGCCGCACTGGAGGTGTCGACTACCTCGCCCGCACGCCCCAGAACCTGTCCAATTCGCCAGAAGCCCGGTGTCCTGAAAACAGCAGGTCTTCAGAAAGCCGGAAGACACTTACTTGGAGATTTGCACATTTGGAGTTTCCCATCATGAAAGCTGCTGAGGTTTCACATGCTGGATGGACGAAGGAGGATTTGTCAGGTGGTGCGAGCTTTAAACGAATGAGTGGCTTTACGTATGCCAGACTTAGAAGTTCCGAAGCGGGCCACAGGCTAAATCTGCCTAGACTCTCCTTTCACCCTCCAATATTACACTCTAGCATAGGTATCTTTACTCAAGGACCCGCAGCCAAATCATCAGGGTTTTTGGGAAGGCCAGGTCAAAGTGTTTAAGAAATCCCCGATCATGGAACACAAGTACCTGGACCTCCAAAATGTCCATAATGATAACCTATTTGCCCATCATGGTTTGGAGGTTGAAGGCTATCAAAAATTGTTGCCCTTATAATTTTGTATCGTCACCATTGTTTGATATTCGTTTTGTGGGTATTCTTTTGGAGGTCTAGGTATGCACAGTTCCTCGATCGTGCAGATGTTCTGAGACGAAGGACATCACCAAAGTAGATATAGTCTACTCGGGGGGTATGTAGGGAATATGTGATATATATATATATACATGTATATATACGTATATGTTTGTATATATGCTGTAGGACGGCGCAACGATACCAAATCCACCCAGCAACTGCTCACTCACCTATTGACTACCTATCACACAAGCATACCGTTTGACAAAAAAAAAATCTGCAAGCCCCAAACAGATCATCAAGGAGCCCAGTGACTCAAGGGAGGATACGATGAATTTGGAAGGCTCATAAACTTGAAAAGAAATTAGAAGCTACTATGTTATTTTTTCAGGGGGTGTAAGTATTATAAGGGTGCTATTCCCATCACTTCCTTCAGTAGAAACCTTTCGTACTAGATAGATGATAAAGATCCTGGGAGAAGTAACGACGAAACTCAAAGCACAGCCCCGTGAACCCTCAACATACGGATGCACCTGCGAATCGGCGCATCTGTTTGGGCTCCAACATTGTGACTATGGACAGAACAGCAACAGGTTTTTTGTTGCTGCATGGGCGTTATGGTTGCTAGAATAGGTTGACAACACTCCCGTGCCTAAACTCTGAGACCCTCCCGCACTGGGGGTGCGGTTGATGGAAAGAAGCTAGCACACCCTGAAGGCCTTGCGAGGTACCAAATGAATGTAGGGAAGTGCATGATTTTCTCCACCTGCTGCATGAGAACAAGGCCAACAGAAAACCGTAAACGTAGGAGGGCAAAACAACCGTAATCCTTAGAACCGAACACCTGAAGCCCAAGCCCAGCACCCTAATCCCACAACCCCGAACCCAACTCCCTTCAAGTCCTGGACCCTGTCCCTAGCTCCTAAACACTGTAAGCCCTGACACATAAGCCCAATACCGACAATACCTTCCTCCGTTCCACCCCAACCTGTAAAACTAGAGAGGTTTGATATACCGCCCCAACAGGAGTCTCCCAAACCCAAATCCTCCGATTCGTGGCTCCTGGGGCCGCTCTACGTAAGCACTATCGAGAGCTAGTGCTTGAGTAACCACTACAGACACCCAGTTCTCATGTCATTTTCCATTTTCTTGTCCAAGTGATTTTCCATGATAGGGGTAATAATACCCTTAGATCTCGATTTGAGGAAGCTAAACCCCAAACCCCTAAACCCCTAAATCCCCATGTGCGCCCAGGGTGTGGGCCTATGGCGTGGTGAGCTCAAGGTGCACGCGCTTTTCACTGATCTGCTTTCAAACTGGGGCCAGGGGTAATGCAGGGTTTAGGGTTTAGGTGTTACGGGTAGGAGTATAGAACTGCGTTTAAATTAAGGGGGGATATGGGTAATGTACAGGGACATACTAGGGTTTGATAAGGAAGGCTTCTAAACGTTCTTTTATACCGCAAGGATGTTTGGGTCCGGTTTTGCTTTACTGGACGGACTACAATATGCTGAAATAGTATTTCTTTGCCAGAGTTCCAGGGAAGCTACAGGTGATATGAGCTGCTATCAATATTGGGCTTACAAAGGAACCCTAACCGATGGACACAGGGATCCGTTTGGTAGTTTCGTCTATTCCGCATATAGTCCCGAATAAGGAACCCATGTCCATTAATTTCATGGGAAATACTGACTGTAGCCTGGCGACGTGATGGATTCCTGCAATTCTCATATGGACATGGATTCCGGGCTTGTACAACGGGGCCTCAAAGTTCGGTGTGATTGGGTGTCCGTCGACGGGCATAGACACACATACTCCCATGTATGCGGGTGGCCAAAATGATGGTTCCTATTTGGTTACCCCAAACTAAACCTCAGGGGCCGTAGTAGATTGGGGACGCAAACAGGGACAAATGGTTTTGACAACCTGGCGCAGGGGGAATTTCTTGCTGGCTTATCACACCAACAGTTTTTGAATCGCAGGGTAGGCAGGGTTAGTGGACGAAGCGCTGCTTGCAATCCTTCCCTCTGAAGTTCAAAGCTTCCTCCCTAATTGAAGGGATATTTAGGAAACCAGATCTCAGCCTTTTGCAGCTGTTGTGGGTTCTTGCAGGTTCAGAGGCAGTTCAGTTGTTTTGCAGCACAAATATCAGTGTTCTGGTTGCGGTCACCTTTCTTGTTCGAACCTTCTCTTCTGAGGCTGACTTTTCAGCCCACCCTGATATTGGTATATGCGCCTGCGACGGGGTGGGTAGGGCAGAGAAGGGCCGCCAGCGCTGCCATAGCGTTTTGTAACACCGCTGCTGCTGCTGCTGTCACAGGCTTATCAGTACGTTCAAATGCAGTTGTAAGCTGTTTGCGTGGAGGCCCCCTCACCTGATGAGCGCTGGCATCTCAGTATTCTCAGAAGAAATTGTGCAGTTGAGTGTTTTGATACAGGTTGGGGTATCTAACCACTTTCCAACTTGCTCAAGTCAGACCGAAGATCTGCCAAGGGTATTGGAAGCGATTCTGGGCTGGAGTCCAAACCCTGCCTGATGCAGCCCCCACTGACAGGGTAGAGACTTGATGCGCGGCTTGTTTGACATTGACTCCTGATGTGGGTGAGAAGTTTCCGGAAGACATCTGAGTGATAGACACCTACAAGCCCTCAGGAGCCGCA
This sequence comes from Symbiodinium pilosum, assembly GCA_905231905.1. NCBI lineage: Eukaryota > Dinophyceae > Suessiales > Symbiodiniaceae > Symbiodinium > Symbiodinium pilosum. Next base: position 15,762 of record CAJNIZ010003207.1, on the reverse strand, counting down.
GACTTTAAGTTTGCACCCTTCATGTTTGTACCCCTAGGTTTTGGGTCCCAAATACCGTTATTAAGGGTCATATCCCATGGTTTAGGGACCGTACAAACCCTAAGGGTGCAAAGGCAAACTTTCTGACAGAAGCCAGAGAGATCCGGGCTGGATTTCGAAAGCACAAAACAACTAAGGGCAATACTGGTTGAGGGTTTACTACCCTCCTGAACCCTAAACCCTCAACTATCCGTGTTCAGCCGCTGGACAATTCCTGCATATACCCCATGGAGCTTCTCTTGCTTCTCAAGACTCCAAGCCCTCATCTTAATGTATTATGATATTCATGTATTAGCTATAATATCATATGTTGTAGTATACTATACTATAAGATACTAACTCTACTATAGTATACTATACTCTACTTTACTATACTTTACCTTACTTTACTATACTACATTGCGACTCTTAGGCCCTGGAGCAGCACCTCACAGCCGCCACAGGAACCGCTTAGGGCTTCAGGCAATGCATGCGTTTTCGAAAGGATTAAGGTTTAGGGTATAGGTTTAAGGGATTGGGTGTTGCTGGCTTCCCCTAAAGCTCTTTGTCCACTGGGCCCCGCTACTTCATGAAACATAGTTGGTAGGGGAGGGGTGGCCACAAAGCATTAATTGAAGTAGTCGTGCTCTCAGGGCATGCGGAATGGCAGTATTCTCTTCTTTTTTGGGGTTGCTTTGATGAGCGATCCAGTACTTGGGTTGCGACCATTATATTCTCATTGTAAGCGGTCTATATTAGGGGCCTCCATTTCTAGAAGCTTCAAGCTCTGAAGATGAAACCTTTGCATGACCTGTGCGGGTGGGTCTGGCACCCACAATTGGAGGTGCATGCGACTTGGTAACATTCAGAAGTGGCCTTGCATCTCGACTTGCGATCTACACAGCTTACTCCAAATGTGGGCATTAGGGTAATAATGCAAACATTTACAAAACCCCATGAGCCTTCAAACATGTGGGCCCATCAACTCCCAACAAAAACTACCAAACCCCGCAGCACCAAGATATGGTGCGTCTCTGATGCTTATTTCCCTGCATGCCGGTAAGGGGTAGGAGGTAGGGGAAAGGTTTCGGCAGCAAATTCTGCTTATGCTTCCACTTTCTAATCCCCTTCCTCTACAGTAATGACTTCGAATCACACCACCCCCTGCCCCCCACCCTCCTATCAATATAGATCTGCCTTATTATATAGTTGCACGATTTAGGGAATGTCTCTGATTATGGGAACCCTAAACCCGAAATCCCTAAACCCTAAAAAGGGGGCGAACCCCAGATGCGAGAAGAGGCTTCTACGACCGGCTCACTGAGGTTCGACCTTTGGGAGACTGGGTGGCATTTTTTAAAAGGATTCAGGTTTTCGGGCTCAGGGTCTGTGGCATCTTCGTAGCAGGACTGGGGTCACCCTGTGGCATCTTTGAGAAAGGGACAGGGGCAACCTCAATCCCACAAGTGAATCGAATGGGAAACGAAGCTGGGGTTATATGGGGAGTGCACGGGTTTTCTATTGGATAACATGAGGATTTTGATAACCCCAGCCCCAAACCCTGAACCCTCAAAGTCATATGATGGTCGTATAGGTTCCGCATTTGGTGTGTCGGGGTTTCGATAGTTCCTCTTAATGATCTTGAGAGATCAATTTTGACGAAGAGGCTGAGACGCACTCACACCTCAGATGCATTTGCATGTACAGGTATAGAGGTTAGGTGGGCCCCCACCCAGTAATAGTGACCATAAGGGGGGGTCCTCCCAGTATCGGGATATGAGATTGACTTTTTCGTGCGTGTACCTAGGCTTCACTGATTTAATGAAGCGGTGCTTGTTCGCCTTGACTGGTTTTGATTCTCGCCAACCAGGACAGTCTGTGCAACTTAACTCCTATATCTAAGTCCATCAGATTGGTTGGTCCCTTTCTCGAGTCTGTGACTTCCTTGGTAACATGTATCGGATTGATAGCCAGCCTCTACCAAGGAAAGAGCAGTCGTGCACAGCGACGCTCTCAGTGCCAATTTTGCCATGTGATGAAGGAGCAGGATGCGTAAAGCAGGGAAACTGCGGTAGTGGCCTGAAGTATGATCACCATTGTAATCCTGGTTTGCTGCATCGTTATAGGTATAGGCTATATAATGATAGGGTACCTCAAGTAGACCATGTTGTTCCGGCTTCTTCGTTCGAGTTGCTGCTGGCAAGCCCTGCTCAAGGCTGGCAATGACAGTGCTGTCGTTGCATCGGCTAGGCCGGGCATTGCATGTTGAGAATTTAGGGTTTAAGGTTGGGGTTTCGGGTTTAGGGTTTGTGCTCCTATGTCGGGGTAAACTGGGAACTAAACCATGCCCCATGCTCCTCAATGTTGCCTTTCTTGCAGGCGTATGCCTTTCCGGCCACAAAAAAGCATTCTGCTTACCAAGCGCATGTTTCTCCAGATTCCAGGCTTGCCAGGGTCAGGGCTGACTTATGATCACCTAACATTCAGGAACCTCCGCATGATACTGAAAGATATTTGTATTAGTATGTATTAGTTTTATTACTGTTGCGATTTTACTATTACTAGTTTTATTTCTACTATTACGCCGTACTATTACTGTCGTTTACTATTACTACTATTAGAAAACATGCAAGCTCAGGAGCACTGGGAACAACCACAAGCAGCTGTGAAAGATTCTCAAACGCTGCATATGTATGTGTATACATATGTATAAATATATATATATATGCGCGATTATGATGTAGTAGCTTTCCTTTTCTTTTCCATTATCCTAATATAGCCATGATACTATCCCAATGGGTTAAACCCTAAGAGGTAAGTGTTTTCTCGCTACGCAGTTTGAAGTTTTGCTTTTTTACGTGTTTCCCAAATTGACTCGAAGGCAACCACAGCTTGTAACGTTAGTGAAAGGCGTGAGGAAAGGCCTTCAGATGGGCTGGTTGGGGGGGACGGACACGCAATTTCCATCAATTTGTGTTTGGAACGGATTTTTAAAACAGCATGTGCATGTTTTTTTCTTGAGGTACTCGTATGTCCTTTTCCTATTAACTTTGTGTTTTGCGCATGGACGTCCGACCCCGCAGCCAGCACGCCCAGAATTGCCCAATAAGTACGTAGACGGTGTGTGTGCGTGTGTGCACAAATAATCACACATACGTCTTCGAAAACCGATCCAATGCCGTTTGCGTCGGGGCTCGAAGGGTTGGCTGACTGTATCTAGCTAGCGTTTGCAAGCGTGTGCAGGTTTGACGCCCGTGGCATGGCATCTCTTCGACCGGTTGGCCAAAGATGGCCTGCAGGCTGGTCCACTTACGCGCCAATCAGCTCTTAGTTGACCTCTCAATCTTTGCATCAGGCCGGTGGGGAAGCCTACAGCAACTGGCTGTTCATTGCTGGCGAAACACGCGCAGGACTCAGGTCTAAATATCAGTCATGGGTTTCGGCAGCTTGCATGGTAAAGGTTGCCATGTTCATGTGCAACCTGCTTGTTCATGCGTTTCCCTTGTCAGCCCGCTGGGCGTAGGTAAGTTTTAGTATGTCAAACCTTCAGCTTCAGAATGCGATAGGATTACCAGACACAAAACGTTTGTTAGGATGGCAACTCACAGCTTCAGGCGAACCTCAGCGCGAGGTGGATGTGTTCGAGCAGATGGCAAGGTGCGCATGATGGCATTGCTACATCATGGGCAGGTGCAGGGGGTTGTTAGCTTATGGCGTCCGCTTCAATGACTGTCAAGAATATGTTCTTTGGTATGAAGATGTATCAAGGATGCATCATGGGATGCTATATAATGGGCAAGGTGTTAATGTTGACGTCGTATTAAAGCTCTACCNNCCCCCCCCCCCCTCAATTGATCTATCTCCGTTCTGGGGGGCCCCGGAATAACAAAAATGATGCCACAAATTTAGGTTTGAAAGCTTATTCAGAGCTTACTAAAAGCTCGTCGTCCGGCAAAAAATAAGATTTTGAATGGATTTTATAGTGAAGGTGTTGATCTAAATGTGTTCCGGCCCCGGGATTTTACAAATGTGGGGGATAGTTCTTAATATGAACTTAACATTCAGCAGTTGCTTGCAACAACCAAGCCCCTCAACCTTAAACCTTAAACCCCAGCCATAGCCAAGGCAAGTGGCCAGGTGCGAGCTCTACGCATGTTGGATGTAAGGTTCAGGGTTTAGTGAAGAAGTCTGCATCTCTGATTTGCGTGCATGTTTCATAGATAGAAATCGGTCGTCGATTGTTGTGGGGTAGTAGCCTAAACCCAAAGCCCTGAAAACTTGAAACCTTATAGACCCCTTGCTCTTACATAACCCTATGAAGCCCCAACTGTTGCTTTGCCAAAAATCCAGGCCGCTGATTACATCATGCGTTTGTACATGAATCGCGAACAGGACCGCGCACACGAGAGGCTTGCAGGGAGCTTGCTGGAACAGCGTCGCCAGTACCTTACTGTCCCTGCCCGACTGTAGTTTACTGTGCTACGCTGCAATTGCAAGACATAGAGACATGCTCGGGGCGTTTTCGCAGGATTATATAGGCATAGTTTACTGTGCTACGCTGCAATTACAAGACATAGAGCGGGTCTCATGCAGACACAGGTATATAGGAACCATATAAGGACATGCTCGGGGGGCTTTCGCAGGATTATCTAGGCATAATAGAAGAAATGCACGTATGCTTTAGGGCTGAGGATTGGCTTAGCTCATAATTGTGTGTTGCATGCTTCTGTATGGCGAGCATCAGCGTTCAACAACTTTTTGGCTTGATCTTAGCTTCAATCCTGGCATGGCCAAGACCGTGGCTCCCTGTATCATGTTTTTTCTGCCTTGTAGTTGTAAACTCTATCGCGCACCCGCCTCGGCTGTTGCACACAAATGGTCAGGGGGGCAGGGGGTTTAGTGGGTTCATGTGGGTTCCATAGGCCCTGAGGCTGGACCAGCCTCGGCGAATGTTTGAATTTCGACATACCTACGTGATCGCGCGATGTAACAGCAAATGTGCTATGTTTCCAATGTCCAAGCCTGGTCAATTTAAGTGTGCCAAGACCACATGTAGATGTTGAAAATGGACGCCCAGAGGCCATTCGCTGCTGCGCCATCGGGGACGAGCGGCGCGCAAGGCGTTGTGTGTGGGATTTGTTTAGATTTATTTGAGTGGTTCGGCGGTATGGTGATGATGCATCTGGGGTCCAGATTCAGTTCTCCTTCTCCGGGTTCGCAGTTTGGTGACATGCAAGCCACATCGTGGCCCAGATTATGTTTTGCACCTGTGGTTTTGGGACTTGAAGGGCAACACGCACACAGCGTCTGTCCGCAATGCTGAGCAAGACAGTCGGCAAGACTCATTAATTCCATGAGCAATTTCACATTTCATGGAGACTGATGGATTTCTATGGTTTGTGGCCGAAGGTGTTCATCAATTCCTTGCGCGTGTGGTTGGATTTCGGCACTGTGCTCAGGCCCAAGGCCCCGATTTCACCTACAACCCGATAAGAAGCCCTGCAGACTCAACGTAACCTGTCCACCTGAAGACGAACGTGCAAACAGTTCTGTGGGTCGTTGTAGTCAGCTGGTACCGTGGCCGGAGAGTTCCTTTGGCGTGGGTCTTGTATCAATGCCTTAGAAGAAACGCTAGCAAGACCCCAGCAATGATATCAGATCAAGAATCCAGCCCCACACATGCTCTTGGAAGGATAGCGTTGCAGCAGATCGATGCCGAAGGATTGTGCAATCCCATGTCAGCAGCACGACTGCATTGGTAACAAGCTTTGTTCAGGATTTGTCATGGCGGTCCCAGTGCATGGTGCACCAGTGTTTGAAGCTTCGCATATAGAACATCGTTTCATCTTCCATTTCGAGAATGGTGACGACCTATTAATTTGCACAGTGCAATATCAATAGCTAAAGAAGGCTTTCCAATTTACGCATACGCTGGGTTCGGCAGCACATGAAGCATTTCTGAGGAAATGCTGCGTCAACGTGTGGCGCTTAGCGGAGACCCGTATGCTCGCAAGGTGTTTTTGTTGCTTGCCTGTAGTTGAGCAAAATGCCCCTAAAGTGTGGCCATGATGTCAACTTCACAATAATTTTGACAACCACCCACATAGATGCGAAGAGCAGTTACCCTATCAAGGGGTGTTGTCGTTTGGCTGGCAACTGGCAGGGCTTCCGAATTACCATGACCATGTGAGAAGGGGAACCACCTTTCTAGGTGAGAGAATGCTCACCCCATCCAAGAAGCAACTAGGGTTTAGGGTTTAGCACATTTTGGCCAGATAAGGGTGCGCACAGGTTGTTTCACACTCGGGCGTAGAAACCCATTGATTTCAATCGGTACATGCCTCTTGGGCTGAATTGGAGCAGAGCTCCGGCATCGTCATCGCTTCGTCATCACCGTTTTCTTTGCGCAAATGCCGATCATTTGTGATTTGCTTCTGGGAATCGAGTAGAGCTGAGTTGGATCACGCAAAATCGGCTTTCGATTTGCATGTGGCGGTGCCGCCATTATCTGCATGGGTATCATCAGACATCCGCTCAGCGGTTTTGGCGGATGGCCTTTCCGCCCTCCCCCCACAACAATCACTCGCCGTCCCTTCCGCAATCCAAGAACCCGAGGGCTCCCAGTTACCTAGATAATGGGAACTGGGCTCTATTTACCCTGTATGAAGTTACATAGCCCTGTAACCTACTATTTAGATAACTGTACGCTATATAAGTTAAATAGCCCAGTAGCCTAGTTTTTAGGTAACTGGGAGCCCTAGGAGAAAGCTTAGATCAAGACTCGAGGTCTTGGGATGCCACCGCCGCAATCTCCGGTAGGGCAGATTGAGTGGTCAACCTTGCCGGTTGCCTTGTCACTGGGTTCATGCTCGCCCTTAAGTAGATAGAATATGGCTGTGGGGATATTAGGATTAATCCCCAAATACCCCATATTCTATCTAACTGAGGCGGACTATAGGGTTTAGGGCTTGTCACTCTGTTTCAGCTTCAGGTTGTCTTTTGCGGTTGTTCTATATCTTCCAACATTTGCGTGGTGCACCCGCCGCGCATGGCCTACACTCAAGCAGTATCAATCATCAGCTGTGGACTCCAGCCTTTCACTTCTCGGCCTGAGAAGACAAGAAATTCAGAATCGTTCTGCACATCGAAAATGGGGGCGGCCTTGAAGCTTGTCAGGTTTCAGAGCGGGTATAAACAATAGAAACCCGTAGTGCTTTGCTGAAAGCTCGCTTTGTAACAACCCATGATACACGGGGAAGGGACTCTGTCTTTTCAGAGGGCTGACGTTCTTTTTGCAAGATCCTTCACCATGGCAAGCTTCAGCTTTGAAGAGACGGAAAACCGCCAACTTTGCTTTCCAGAGTTAACAGGAACGGAAAACGCCTAATCAAACTGGTTGAGTTGGAATTTGTGTGTGTGTGAATGTCTTGGGTTTGGTACCTAATCAGCAAAGCTGTTCTTTTGCGGTGCAAGATGCCCCATAGCCATGCAGATGAAAGGAAGATGCATGAAGGAATGCCACAAATTAAAAGGTTTATGAAGCCGCAGGCACAGCTCAGGTTCAGTAGGGTAGGTGTGCATGTATGTAAATGACGGCCACACATGTAAGATTCGCATAGCATGCGAATCTTACCCAGAAAAGTATGTTCACGTATGTTCAATGCATTGCTTGCATTGCGGCTTGTCAGCCATGAGGCACCAAGGGACTTGCGGAGGAAGCCCAAGAATATGGGAGTTCCCCAAAATTGGGGGTACCTTTTTGGGGGTCCCTAGAATAAGGACTATAGTATATTGGGGTCTATATTGGGGTACCTTAATTTTGGGAAACTACCATATGCAAAACCCTAGGATGGCCAATCAAATAGTCACGGGCCACAGGGCGGCCCAGCTTGAATGGTTTCTTCAAACCAAGGTCGCCAGTGTCCCCCAAATCCCATAATTTCATTGAATCGGGCTCGAACATGGAAGAAACCCATTATTTGGATCATAACTGGTTATCTGTTTTCATCACGGTAATTAGTGGGGGACCCGAACCCATATAGCATTGAAACCATCTTATTTGAGCTATCATTTGCATTTTTTCCTGGCCAGGCGGCGCCGCGAGAAGGATGAGCATGAGTGGGTCACAAACTCGCCCGAGCCTTATAACCCCAAACCCTCAACCCTTTAAATCCTAAAGCCTAAACCCTAAGCCCCATACAAAAGCTCTGAGCCATCGGGGTAAATTTCGGGCAATAAATCGCTTTCAGACCAAGAATACAAGTAACATGGAAGGGGCCCGAGCTATACATTTTAGGGTTTAAGGTTTAGGGTTTTACAGGAGACTTCAGGAAAGTAGCGATGAACTAATGTTCCCAATATTGGTGGAATTCCTACTGTTCCTGATATCCCACTAGTCTGTGCGCTGGAAGTCCGGTGCCTGAAACCAGCCCAAGACGCCCCAATCATAAACATTCAATCTGGCACTTTTTTAACTCAGCCTGTACACATATATAAGAAACACAAAAACCACCTAGTTGCAAGGTAGGGTGCCTAATCATGATTATGCATAACACGCATGATTCTTGATATACCTGGCTAGCACTCAGCAGTCAACGTTGTGCCGTTCCGCTCTCCAAACTCAAGACGCTTCTGTTTGCGGGTGCCTTTTTTTCTGAAAGATCAGGAAGGAAGTCAGACAAAATTGCGATCCCTTTGTTAGAACATGATTGGACATGTTTTCAGATACGCCTTCGTAAGCTCAATGTTAGGACAGCACGAAAGAATAATGAGAACGACCTGGCCCAACAGTCATACTACAAACAGCATCTGGGCGTTTTTGTTTCAAATTATGCACCCCCAAATCATCCCACAGGAGGGCATATGTCCCTACAGACGTCCCTGTTCGATAAATATCCGGTGAATCAAGAACATGGGAGCTCTGTACATGCAAGCCCCGGTGCATGCGCCAAGGCATGATGATTTTGCATTTGGGCAATTCCAATGCAGGAAGATCTCCCATCAGCTTCGCTTGTTTTTGGCTCACAATCTTTTCACAAGCCCACACGAACCTTGATATCTTGATTATCGTCTGGTAGCATATCTCAATCACACATACCCAAGTGTCTTACAGCCAGGTTGTTGAGTTGTATTGGCATTTGATCATCTTGCCGTCCCAGCCAAATCTGAGAACACAATCGTTTTGAAATGAGGTACTTCGCAGCTGCCAATGAGTGGCATGGTACACATGATGAAATATTGAAGTCGTACACCTGATGCAGCAGTTGCCCTCCAGGATCAAAGTCCCCACTACTGGGCCCTGTGACTGGCCACATATTCTGTGTATGCTGGGAATATCCAGCTTATCTTCTTATACAGTTAGAGAGAATACGATATTGTGATGTGTGTAAAAGCATTCCTATGTATGGAAGCCTTCAGGTAGACACGAACTCATGTTGAGCTTGTTGACCCTAAACTGTAATTACAGCCCTTAAACCCTTAAACCCAAAGTCCTTAAACTCGAAACCCTCAAACCCTATAGCCTAAAACCCTTAAATCCCAATCACTTTACCCTAAACATCCCCGTGTCCAAACCATAATTAAAACCCTCAAAACCCAAAACCTTTAAAGCCCCTAAACCCCTCAACCCTAAACACCCTAAACACCCTAAACCCTAAACCCTGAATCCTAAACACCTGCTACTGCTGCGTTTGAGGCTTGGCTTCAGCCTCCGGCTCAACAAAGTGGAGCCCGGGCACTTAGCTGGGTGTAGCTATGGGTTGATCTGAGGGGACCATCTAGGGTTTATAGGATTTAGGGTTTAGGATTTAGGGCTTAGGATTTAGGGTTTTGGATTAAGGGTTTAGGATTTAGGATATAGGGTTTGGGGTCTAAACTCCTCAAGGGTGGTTATATAAAGGGTTATGTAGGGGAGTATTATAGGCGTTATTAAGGGGGATACTAGGATACTATGGGTTGATCTGAGGGGACCATATAGGGTCGTGGGTTTAGGGTCTAAACTCCATTAAAGGGGGTTATATAAGGGATTCTATAGGGAGGTGTTATGGAGGTGACAAGGGGGGATACTAGGATTTTAGACTATAGTTGATATCAAAAATCCTGCGTGGCCCAGGGTGCCCTAGACTCGGGGACTAATGAGTGTCAACAATGATTAGGGCTTAACATGTCCCCTAAACCCCCTAAACCCTAAACAGTAGTTTCCATCTTGTTTTCCATTACCCCTATATATCCGCCTATATTCCCCTTTAAAGTTTTCGAGGATGTATAGTTTTCAACATCATCCCTAAGGAGTTTTCTTTTTTACCCTCGCTTGTATACCTGGCCTAACATGTGGAGAAATTGAATTGACTTAGCCTGGAACCTGCATTTTGACATGTTGCCCAATTTGAGGAGAAGTAGGCCAGAATATAGGGGAGTCCTTAAATCTTTTTTGGGGGTGTCCGAAAGCCAGGCGCACAGAATATTGGAGTTCTACGTTAGCGACGCATTGCTGGCCACTATGACTGGAGAAGAGTACCCGGCTTCACTGGGGTGCCCGAGTTCTTGAGCACAAGCGAGTCGTACATTCCAAAGAGATAGGAAACAGCATCGGATTTACTTTGCGCCATATAAACTGTCTCGATTCCCGGAATGTGAGAACCATTTGAATTTGAGTTGGATGAGCCCCAGAATGTCACCTCCCAAATGAAAGTGAACACGCCAGCGCTTGTTCGCTAGTGTCTTCGTCAAGCACATCCAACAGCAGGCAAATTGGGTGAAAGCCACGGGCTTACAAATCTGTGGTTTGAGAACCTCCAAATGCGCATCTTGGATTCTTCCATGGGCCCGCTTCAACTCACCAATTGCATGGTTTGCTAGGGGCAGTTTTATGCGTATGGCGGGTTCGGGAAGCTTGTAGTTCATGAGTTCTGTCAAAGGAAATGGAGAGATACATTAGGTGGACCCCCCACCTTGTAATAGTCACTATAATGGATAATAGGGATTATATTCGGGTCCGCTTATATTCTTATTATACCACTATTACAGGGTGGGGGGGGTCCTCCTAACAGATACAACACGGTTTTCTTCCTCAGCTCTCATTTTGGTTCTGATGGTCTAGGAATCATTCAGAGCTGGGCCAGCCAGGTATTACAAAGAGGTTGGAACGCCATGCGCTCAGGAACCCTTGTGCGTTGTTCGGGCACGGGAATTGTGTTTTTTATTCGGTTTCTGCAACTGGCAGTATAGTGGGTGTCAATGAAATGAGGGTGTTGATGACATATAACCCCATTATAGTAGTTTCCATTTTCTTTTCCATTATCCCTATGTATACCCATTATGGTAACTTAACTTAAGTTTCTTGAAAGCCCCCTTGTTAGAAGAGCTGGGCCAGGCTTTGTTGGCTAACACAGTTACAGGGGGGTTTCCCCAGATCGTAGTTGTTTCCCATGACCACCCACTTGAGAGAACCCAGTTGTGGACTGGCTATGGTTTTTGGATTGTGTTGGCGCTCTCACTTTCCAAAACTGACAATCTGTGGTTTTCCTATGGTGTGATCAGGAACTGGCGCCCATGATCTTCGAATCAATTTCATCCTGAAGCCTCAGCCATCTGTTTGGTTCCAGAGCCCGAAACATCTTGGAAGCCCCTGTGTAGGTCAGCATGGGTAAGAGCTAAGTGGATAGTTGTCCTGCAAGATATGTTTTGGCCTCAAGGGTTGAAATTCAGAGTTGAACATCATCAGAAACGCGCAAGCTTGAATTGCAAACGCGTAGCGTGTTGCTGGAACATGGATTGCACAACTTGCGGAGGCACAAGCCTGACCCATAACAAATACGAGTTCCGCTCACATCGGAGTCAAGGACACCCCCCCAAAAGCCTGTAACACATGTTCTTGTATACATTTGTGTGCCTCGCTGTTTTTCAAAGCCACCCCAAAATAACTTCCAAACTTGGATAAATCCTACACATTCCGACGGTCCCTTGGCCTCCACTTCTCTCGGGGAATCCCTAGACCCCATTCGGTTCAGGCTTTTGGGGTTTGGGGTTTCGGATTACGTCAATTGGTGCTGGGACTGCAGCACAAGCTGTGTAGAGCACAAGTGACGCTGAATGTCGGCAACTCCTAAATCGTTGCTTTGGGTTTGAGGATTTAGGGTTCAGGGTTTAAGGATAGTGGCAAGTGGAAACTCCCTTACTATAACAGGGTATATGTTGGGTATACATATGTTGTACATTCAGGGATTCTATTAGGATATTTCCTGTGCCAAACCGTCGCACCTACGTTTCATTATGGCATATTCATGGCTACAAAGTAAAAGTAGGGCCCCAGATTCTGATGAGGGTACTAGTATATGGAGGCTATTTACCTATAGTCCAAGAAGCTAAGATAATACGTTTCCCACTCGGGTTTCGGATGTCGGGGCTTACAGGAGAACGGGACATCCTATCCTTCTTGGCAGATGTGGTGTCCTGGGATAGGGTTGTTGCCTTCTAGCTCCAAAACTTCAGCCCCAAGGTACATTCAGAACAGCTGGGTAAGGAGTTCCAATGTACCCGCCAAAACAGGATTTCAGAGCGCCTCATGATCCACGTAAACCTGTTGATCATCAATATCACACTCTACCACAATGTTTTGTTTTATGCAAAAAAAAGACGTCAAACCTTCCTGGTACATCCTGGTACTGCAGAAGCCTCAAGAACTATTGAGATGTTCCTTGTATATTTCATTAGCAGAACAGACGCAAGAACTCATTCCTTTCATCTAGAAGGCCATCCCACACCGTCAACATTGTGCACGTGCAACAGCCAGTTTCCATCTCATGCTTAATGGCCTTTTCAGTTTGATTCTCCTTTGTTCTTACTATCCACCTATAATCCCGAATATAACCCATCATTACAGTAGTTTCCATGTTCTTTTCCGCTATCCCAAAATATAACCCTCAACAATATACCCATTATCCCAATGTAACCCCATAAACCCTAAACCCTAAAGTCCCTACAGCACCTTGTCTCTTCTTCCCCGCCGTGAGGCTTCACTACATCCTGAGCCACGGACAGCATCTCAACATCCCGGTGCTAGCCTTGGAATAGTAGAGCTTAGGAGAACCACCCACCCTGTAATAGTGGTATGATTGGAATGTAAGGGCCCTCATAGAATCCTTATTATCCCTTATACTCACTATTGCTGAGTGGGTGGCCCACCTAAAGTAGAGCTGAGACGGCCCCTTGGCCATGAGCAATTCAATTGTAGCTATGGCTTTTAGTATTTCTTTTCCGGGGTGGCATTGTTTTAGGGCGTCCTCCCTTGCGAGCATGCGATCGATTGCATAGTTTCCAGGTAAGGAATTGCCGCATATTCACCTACAAGCTCTTGTACAATTTCGGCTCCCCAATTTCAGGCCCGCAGGGATTTTAATTTTATGTGGGTGATCTGGAGTATTGACCTTTTTACCACAAACCTGACTTGGCTTTCTGAAATCTGCTTTGTTCCGTCTCCCGAGGACCGAAAAGGAAGGCTCGACAATAGTCCCATGATTTTTCCGGCTACCAATCACCTGATGACGTTTCGGGCTTAGGGTCCCGCGCATGACATAGATGCAGACTCCGACTGGAACACGCAAGGGCGACTTTTGGTTAGCGAGGAATGAATCACCTGGGATGGATCCATATAGTAGTCCCTATATCAACCGATTATAGCAGTTTCCATTTTCTTCTCCATTCCTTCATTGCCAGCTAACCAAACCCTAGGGCTCCCAGTTACCTAAATAACTGGGCCATGTAACTATACGGTATGTAGAAGCCAGTTCCCATTGTTTAGGTAACTGGAGCCCTAGGGAAAGGTAAGATTATGAGGCCCTGACCGTGAATGTAGGTAGTCTACCCGGGCTATGGTCCCGAGCATGTGTGCAGAAGTAATCCCAACCCTATGTAAACAGAGCACTTACCCTTAAAGGGGTACTATAGGTGTCATATAGGCTATAGGTCCCTTTAACGGGGGTACTTTGGGGTGTGGGTGTTTTATGCTAGAGGCAATTGATTAGCCATGTCCGCAGGTCGGATCACACGGATGTTTTGGGTTCAGAGGCGGGCATTAACCAGAGAGGCCTTTCAGGCTCTAAGATTATTGCTCTCTCCCTACACCTCAATGTTGGCCCTAAACGCTGAACCCTTAACCTTGATTCAAAACTGAGACCCTACTGCCCTAGACTCCAAGTTCTTTTAGCCGGGAAACCAGGCTCCGAACCCCAAACGGCGTGCAGTTGAAGCCCAGGCCATCCACCGTGGCATTGAGTCCTTCACCCGTGAGCAAGAACTTTGGCCTTGACCTCATTTGAGTTGTAGTCTAAACTCC
>CAJNIZ010003206.1:0-15544 GCA_905231905.1 Symbiodinium pilosum | reverse complement strand
CATGGACTGCTCAAGAAGGGTGGCTTTCAGCATGAACCCTAATCCCAAGACCGTACTCGGACACTGAAAGCTCTACCTTTGTCGGAAAAACCACCTAGAAAACTTATGACAGATTCCCAAAAACCTAAGCACATCCAGGGTCCAGGAAAGCCCTGGACCATGTCCTTGAACCCTACTCCCCGAATCTTCAGCCCTAAACCTTATAAGCCCTACACTTCAAACACGAAACCTTACCTAAAACCCTAGGCTTAAAATCCCACAAACCTTGAACCCTGAATCCTGAACCATAAGCCCTACATACCAAACCCTTCAATCCTAGACTCTAACACCCTAAACCCTAGAGCCTAACCCCTAAAACCCTAAACCCTTCAATCCCAAACCCTAAATCCCAAACACTAGAACCCTAAATCCCTAAACCCCTAAGCCCCTAAAGCCTAAACCCCTAAAACCCTAAATCCCTAAAGCCTAAACCCCTAAAACCCTAAACCCAAAATCCTAGAACCCTAAACCCCAAGCCCTAACCCTGACGGACCTTCAGCCACGAGGCTAGGCATGGCGGTTGAGCCCCAGCCCCCCCAACCCGACGCCTACTTCTGAACAAAACGACCTTCTGTGTGGGGTGTAGGGTTTGTATAGGGTTTAGGATTTTAAGGTTTATTGGGTTTAGGGGTTAGTTTTTTTCCATGGGACCTTGTTTAGGGTTTAGGGATTAGGGTTCTGGGTTTAGGGATAGGGTTTAGGGTATGAAGGGCTGCCCAAAGTTTCAGGCTTAGGTTTTGGGGCTTAGAAAGGCCAACACGGCTCATTTAAGGAGATGTGAAGGGTTTCAGGGCTTAGGGCTTCCAAAAATCACTTGCCAACTTTGGGGGATTCCTTACTGCACAAATCATCGTATTTGGGATAATTTGGCAACCCTATTTAGGTATATAATGAAAGATTTGCGAATCCTAGACCCTAAACCTGTTGCAGGATATTACCTGGTTAAACCTAAAGCTGAGCCAGAAGTCCAAAACAACCACCCAGCAGAACATCCTTAACCCTAAGCCCTGCACCCTATTCTGAGCTCGTACAACATAGGTGGTAGCGTTTCTTTTGGGGTTAAGGTACTATGGACCCAGGTCCTTATAAGGACCCCCAAATAAAAGCCTGCAATTGTTGTGCCTCGGAACCCTTCAGGGACAATGGCTAAACCCCAAACCCTAAATTCAGGGATGAGGGTTTAGGCTTGAGGGTCTAGGGCCCTGTTATGGTACCTTCTCAAATACCTCATAATCCCTATATGGCACACGACATGCTGCACCGCGTAGTGTTCAGGGCTTTCAGACCTTTCTGACAGCCGTCGAGAAAACAACGGTCGATAAGGATTCAATATATGCCCTACGCCTCCACCCTGAAACCAAGATCTTAAACTCCTGAAATGAACCCCCCTGCCATGGGACCCTTATCGATACTCTTGGGTTCGAGGTTGAAGGCGCAACAGCGGGGAGGAAGCAGGACCAAGCATCTTCAGCAATAACCCCAGCTGAGGCGTCAGGTGCAGGGTTTAGGGGTTTTGCAGGTGTGAAAGGTGCGCAGGTCCAGAAACAAGGACACATGCAAGACAAATATGCCTATACTCAAACTGCTTGGCGCTCCTGAGAAAGCCATAACCCTAGGGATCCAAATAGCCCCCAGTGTAGGTCAGATTTACAGACTTCAGGGCCCAATGTAGGTATTGTTTGTGTACTTGGATCCCTGGAGTAATGTCATGGTGCACCTTCATTTTTCGACGCGTAGGGACATCACGTCTTCTGTCTGAGGGCCACCACCCCCGCATTAACTACGAACGACGGCTGACAGGTCATACACGCGATGGTCGTGCGCTGCGTACGCGTAGCATTGGGATGCAGACCCGAGAAGGGTTTTTTAAGGCGGACTCCCGCCCTGTAATAGTGACTATAAGGGATAATAAACATACTATGAAGCTACTATATTCCTCCTATACCACTGTTACAGGGTGGGGGGTCTTCCTAAGGGGTTTTCAAAGAATCGGGAGCCCCTTTTGGGGAGCTGCCTATGCACGGAAACCTTCGTGAAGGATCTCAAACATGCTTGTCTGCCGGACATTTTCTCTAGCTCAGTTGGTGGAATCGCTCCGCGGGCCTAGAGATGCTCCTCTTGCCGAACTGATCGTTGGCAAGAATGTGGATGAAGGGACCTCCTAGGACAAGGTTGGTAAGAAAGTCCCTCATATAGGGGTTGTCTACAGGGGTATATATGGGGTTATATACCCTGGGCAACGAGTCTCAAGGATCGAGGCGGGCAACCGCGGCCAGGCTTCAAAAACGTACCTTACCCGACTCCAACCCTAAACCCTCAACCCTAAACCACGCGGCTCAATCTGGGTGAATACCGCATGCTGTTCCAAGAACCAACGTACATGTCCTGACAACGGGCAGCGCAAAGGGTCCATGTAAATATATAATGCACACTTGGGGCCCAAAATGGCCCAATGGAATTTCCCTATGGTTAGTTGCTTTAGGGCCCAAGTGCATATGATATAGCTTCATGGGTGCTGTGGGCAAGTGCCTGGTGGCAGCTGACTGCCGCTGTCCCAACGTCGAAGGATATTGTACACAACCCTGCCAAAAAGGCTCGCAAAATACAGTGGCCCCATATGAGCTATAGTCTAAACTCCTAGTATCCGCCTTCATGACCCCTGTGATACTCCCCCATCCCCTACATAATCCTTGTAAGGAGTTTAGCCTATAGCTTATATACGCCCCAAGTACGGGAATCCGGGAAAGGGAACCCTAGACCCTAACCCAGTTCTTGCTAGTTCTCTGCAGGGAAAGGGGTACATATTGTGTAGGGATGACCTGAGGATAGTGCTCCCTGATTCCCTACCAAGAACCAGTGAGCTTTTGAATGAGTTCAAGGCTGCCAAGGCGATCTTGGTAGTTGACGGTCAAGTTCGGGTGCAGTTGACGTGGTAAGGTCACATAGTTACATCCACCAGTATGCTACGGCTCGTGAGATTCTGATAGCTCGCCCGGCAGAACCTTCACCCTCAACGCGGAAGAAAAATCGGTGCACTCTTGACGCACTCCCTACATGAAAGAGCTATAACGAGAGAATTCTGGTAACCCCAACGCTCCTATAAGGGGTCATATGATGGTTATAGGGTCCTAGTTTGGGGGGTTGGCGTTATCAAGCCCTTCTGACGACCCCCAGACCCTAAACTCCAAACCCCAAACCTTAAACCCAAAGCTCACCAGCAGTCCTAGACCCCAAAACCCAAAACTGTGTGAGTGCTCCTTGTACATCATGGCCGGGAAGAACTTGTAGTCTCTGTATCATGAGGGGGTCGCCGGGCGCCGGCGGTTTCTCAACTTCGAAGCCTTGCTATGGGCTTGCTATCCGTGAGGGTCGAAGTACCCAAGAACCATATGAGTTACTGTCTAAACTCCTAGTATCCCCCTTAATAAGCACTAAAATACTCCCCAATATAATCCCCTATATATCCCCCCGTTAAGGAGTTTAGACTATGGCTCATATACTCTCCCCCCAAAAATATTAGAATTACGAATACCCAAACCCCAAGTACCCAATTATCAGGTACATGCAGCCTTATAGGGAATTGTTTGGTTTGGAGTTTAAGAGGAGAAGGAAAGTAACTCTGGGTCCCTGACTCCTAAACCCTACCATCATAGGTTAGGGTTCCTAGCCCCGTTTTGAACTAGAATGCCAGGAATTGCATTGTGAATACACAAGGGTTCCGGGCTGCAGGGTTCAGGGGTTATGGGGGTTAAGGCTTCGGGTTGGGCATTCTACTTGTTCTCGGACTTTTTCCGAAGTCCGAACGAAACCCTAAACCCTAAACCCTAAGCCATAATGGTTCACCTATTTGGGTGTGGCGAGGAAGGTTGAGGTCCCGCTTGGCCGCTGTGTCTGTTCCGAAACCAAACCCCTAATAAACCTTGACCCCAAACCCTAGAATGGTATGTTTAGGGTTTGGGTTTGGGTTTCCAACATTGAAGGGCCCTTCCTGGACCTCCCTAACCCCAAATCTGTAAATCCCCAATGGCCAGTCCCGGAAGCCAAATCCGTAAAGCTGCAATCATAACCGAAGCACTAGACTCCAGGTCATAAACCCTAAACCCTACAGCCTAAACCTTAAACCCTAGGCACTAAATCCTTAAACCTGTCCTAAACCCTAAATCGTAAACCCTAAATCCTAATTCCTAAATCCTAATTCCCCAAATCCTCAATTCCCCGACACCTTCAACCCCAAACTCACGAACCGCGAAACCCCCAGTTTGCCTGTCGGGGACCTTCTCCAACAGCGGCTCGGTCACCCCGACTCTTCGCAAGGCATGGCGAGCGTTGCCTGTGGGTCAACGGCTTGGGACTTACAGCCCCCCTTAAGTAGATAGAATATGGGTTATATGGGGATCTTATTTTCATATACCCAAAGCTATATTCTATCTACTTAAGGGGGACTATAGGGACTAGGGTTTTATAGGGTTTAAGGTTTAGCGTTAAGGGGTTTAGGATCTAAGTGGTACTCAGACCCTCCTATGTAGTTCCCTTTCATAGCCCTGTACCCAAAAACCCATAACAAACCCCCCAAAAAAAACAAGGAGCCCTTAAGTAGAGCTTCAAATCAGAGGTCAAAGGCAGCCCTGAGTTTGGGCGCAGCGTTTACGGTTTAGGGTTTAAGGTTTAGGCTTTAGGGTTTCTGCTTTAGGGCTGAGGAATCTGCAGTCTGGGATTAGGGCAAGTAGGGTGGAGCTTTTTACAGCTATGAGGTCCAAAAGATGTATTAAAAAGTTCCCATGCCGCCCCCCCGAGCCGTGAGGGGGGGGTGCAATATAAGAAGCAAGAGGGCAGTTAACCCTAAGCCCTAACTCATGAAAGTACCTTCGCTGCTTCGAGCTCTTAACTGCCGGTTCTGAGGACAATCTAGACACATGAAGGGCAGGGTTTTGGATTCTTCAGGGACATCAGAAAGTGCGCACAATTTCTACCCCCCCCCCCCTCTCCCAACCCCACCCTAAACCCTAAGGTTTCTTAAGCCAACACCCTTCTTGACATGTCGCCCTGCGGCCCTCCTGACCAAAGTCATCCCCAGAATTACTTGATGCAACTCCACTGTATATTTAGGGTCATGCAGGATTTTTAGTATCCACTGCACTCGCTTCCCCTAGTGTATGAGCTAGAGCCAATACCTATATCCTGCATAGTTACAGTGGAAAAGAACTTGGAACATACAATGAAAACTGGAGTTGTAAAGGGGGTATAGAGATAGATAGTTCCCATTAACTCACGGCTGCGATTCGAGCAAATATCGGAAACTATATTGAACTACTAAAGGGATCCCTATGTCCACCCTTAACGATCTCTCGGTAGGCCTAATATTGACAGTAGCTCTTATAACCAATCCTCTCCTGTTATTGAACACTCTCCGCTACGGTATTGCAATACCATAGCGGGGAGTAAGCCCTAAACGCTAAACCTCGGGGCTTTATAATGGGGTGAAAGCAGAGGTGCTGATTTTGCGAAGTCACACCCTAAACCCAAGGATGCGTCAACCCGAAACACTTGGGCTACCCAAAGCCCTAAACCCCACACCCTAACCTTGGGATGACTACCCTAAACCCTTAACCCTAATCTGCTTGGATGAAGACCCTAAACCCTAAACCTTGGACTACAGCCCCTACGTTCAACCCTACGTCCTAATACCCATCATCTTGCTTTGTGAGGACAAGGAGCCATCGAGCTGCAGCTGCTGGCTGCGCATCATCTGAAAGAGCTCCAAAGCCTCTGCCCAAAGGACCTGAGAAGAGCTTGGGATACAGGCTTCAAGGATCACCGTATAGGGGGTAGGGATTTAGTTTGAGAGAGTCTGGAATAAGGTTGGGGACTCTTAATCGTCTAGGGCTCGGTAGGTGAGTTCATACTGGTTGCGCACTGTTGGTATCTCATGGGCCCTTGCTTGAATGGATTTAGGGCTTAGTGTGTAGGGTTCAGGCTTTGTGGTTTCGGGCCTAGGGCTGGAAATTTAATGTTGGGAGCCCGAAAGGCTTCTCAATCATAGCAGGGGCATGACCAAATGGTCGGTTTGTTTGTGGTATTTAGCGTTGGTATGGGCATTCCGGTAGCAACAACAGGGATGCAAAGGCCTGCGTTTTGAAGGCAGGGATGTGTGTGCACCATATGCGCAGCTGATTTCTGGCTACGAGTCGGTCCTCCATATTGGACACCAACTACATACACTCACCGACATTCAGAGGGAACCAAGTATGAACTCACCAACAAACGATGACAAACTCTAAACCAACAACGCTAAACCCCAAATCCTAAACTCTAAAACCTAAACTTAAACCTTGAACATCTTAGACCCTAAATCCTCAACATCCCTCAACCTTACACCCTAAATTCGCAAATCCTAAACTCTAAACCTTAGACCCTAAACCCCAAATCCTAAACTCTAAACCCTAAGCTTAAAACCCTAAACCCCAAATCCTGGACTCTTTATACACATCGGGCCGACTGCAGGCTTGAGGCAACGACATGAAACCCCTAAACCTATGTAAGCTGTAATGATTGGGGCTTAGGGCTTAGGGTTTAGGGTTTAGGGCTTAGGGTTTTAGGGTTTAGGGCTTAGGGTTTAGGGCTTAGGGTTTAGGGTTTTAGGTTTTTAGGGGAACTATTGCCGTGGACTTATCCAAAAAATGCTCTTAGGAATCCTACTGGGATAAGGGTCTACGATTCAGGGTTTGCAGGGAACGCCATGTAGTAACAAAGGAAATCATTGGGAATGCTAGGAATTTAGAGTAGGGCCCCTGTTGAGTCTCCAGCTGGCTGAGCGTTGCCGCAGGCGGTAAGAGCCACTGTGTATGTTATGAGGTCAGGCGGCACCTGTGGCGCAGCTATCCCGCTGAATACAGTACTGCTTCATCATTGGGATACAAGTAACCCGAAGTAATTGCGTTGCTAAAAGTTTCAGTGAATGAAGATTTCAAACGTATATTCAGCTTAGACTCAAGGTATTAAGCAATGATCGGGCAATGCAGCGAGTCGGTAAACAACACAAGCAGCAGAGTAGCCACACTACCCACATGACTGGCAGGACGTGCGATGACAAGGCTCTTTTGTATTCTTGCTTCCTGCACCCTAAACCCCTATAACATAGTAGTTTCCATTTTCTTTTCCATTACCCCAATATAACCCCCTATATAATCAGGGTGAGAATTGTCAGTAATCCTCAGAATACTGGTCACATCACAGAAGCGCTGAACTAATTGAAGCGAGAACAGACATGACGACTATTATTATCAGTTTTCATGATGATAACGGAAAAAATGATGGCCACGATATTGATAGCAACGAAAACCATACTTTTCGGAGCCTGCGACGTGCTCATGTCATCAATGATGCGCATCACCAAATCCAGGCGGCCGAGCTTGGCGAAGGCATTTGCTGTAGTGTTGAAACCTTCAGCGCAGTTGAGGGTGAAGTTCTGGTTGCGCGTTCCAGGCCTTTCAAGCTCAAGGGTTCAGGGTTTTAGGGACTTCAAGTCTCCGTGAGTGTGGGAAGGAAGGGCCTTCAATCGGTCTGCACCAATCCAGGTATGACTTGCACCCTCTCTGTCCGAGCGGCGCGGCTAGATCCAATAGTGGGGGCTTCCAAAACTTAAACTTCAACTGTCCTGAATCCCACAAGCAGTTGCTGCTGCCAAGAGGTCGTCAACAGAAGCACTCTGAAAAACGATCAACAATACCGCACCTTAACAAATCTTGGACTTTGTGTTGCTATGCTGTCTCTGTCCCTGCCCTCTCGGACTACACGAATTATCACGTGGGACTGCGAGGAATACTTTCCATGGCCTTTTGGCGAAAAGCTTGTCGTAAGACTTCCTCCATCCACAGTAATGTTGCGTGTCATGCTCACTTAACCCCTGAAACCCCCAATCTCTGTACGGTTCCGGTTTCCACGTGGTTTTCCATTTGTTTCTCCAAAATCCCCCTATAACCATCCTATATTCCTCATGGAACTATATCAGTGGTCGTACCCTAAGCCCTGAAGCCTAAACTGTGGTTGGACTGGGTCCCTGGCTCACACTGTTGCGGTCCGTCATCGATGCGAGGCAGCTCAAAGCGGCGTCCCAGCTGCTCGACCTCGCGAAGGCCTGGAACTACGAAGGCCTGGAACTAATACGGATCCCAGAAACCCTAAGCCCTAAACGCAAAAAGGACCCAAATCATGGACCCCCCAACAACGAACCCATTACTACATTGGGGAACCTGGAAAATTCTTGGGAGGTCCAATTTTCCATTTTTTTGGTTTAGGGTTCGTGGATGGAGGCAATCTTGCACCACATAACCTACCCTAATTATACACCAGCAATTACAAGATTTGGAGAAGCCTATGTGGTGCAAGATTTTCTCCATCCGCCGCAAGTCCGAGTCAAGTACGGAGGGGTCAGGGCTTCCGGTCAAGAGTTGCAGGGCTAGGTCTTGGTGTCTGGGCAGAGAATCTTGACGAAAGTGCGAAGCTTATCCATGTGGCAAGCAAGCTTCAGTTCGTTGTAGATGAGTTTTTGCTTGTGACCCCTGGAGTATCCTGCTCCGTTCGGACCTTGCGGGGAAACCCCCTCCGAGGCCTTTGAGCCGTAGTGAAAACACCTAGTATCCCCCCTACAATATTCCCGTATATAATCCCCTATGCAACCCCCTTTAAGGACTTTTTACTATAGTACATATAGTATATTGGAATTATTCGGCATGAAGCCCATCTAAGGTTACAAGGGACCCTTTTGGTGTTCCAATCATTTGATTGCTTTTGATTGCTTTGAAGTACTCCCCTCCCTTGAGAATAATCCCCCCTATGGTACCATTATGTATAAGGGTAATATGTATTATCAGTGGCTTAGGGGTTAGTATTAGGGAAGGGCAGTATGTACGCTCAATTGAGCACCCCGCCTTGAGCAACATGTTGTGGCATGCCACATCAGCTTTGAATCCGTACAGCGGCATAGCATTGATCCACCTCTGCGCTGAAGCAGCATCGCCTGCTGGTGTCTGACAATTAGCACAACTCGTTCTATGTATGATTGCATATATACATATGTCTCTC
Organism: Symbiodinium pilosum; assembly: GCA_905231905.1. NCBI lineage: Eukaryota > Dinophyceae > Suessiales > Symbiodiniaceae > Symbiodinium > Symbiodinium pilosum. Next base: position 6,424 of record CAJNIZ010003206.1, on the reverse strand, counting down.
TCTCTCTCTCTGTCCCTCCCTCCCTCCCTCCCTCTTCTTGGAAGGAGGGTTCGGGTGAATCATTTTCATACACGTCCTACCCTACAATAGATCATGTTAGCGGGCTTTCCTGTTCCGTCACCATCTTGCAGCATGCCCCGCCTCAAACTAACATGGAATGCCAAACAGGGCGCGAGAAAGGTTTCTGTTCTTCTGAAGCGGGGCTATCTGGCGTTTCATGCTTGTTGGGGGAAGGTTTAGTGGACAAAGGGCACAAAGATTTGTTTAGAGGGTTAGGGTTCAGGCTCCAGGCGCAAAAAACAATCTCTTCTGCTGTTTTTAGCATCAAGGTTTGGGTATCTGGACCCGTAGGCCTGAAATCCACGCACTAAACCCTAAACTCCAAACCCTAAGATAATCCTTGGCCCTAACCTTACGCCTTATCCTTTAGGGTTCAGGGTTTAGGGTTGAAGGTTCGGGGCCCGCTAACCCTAAACCTGAGACCCTTACCCCAATCAACAACTTAAACCGCAAACGTCGTCCTCTTGAGGCGCAAGTGTTGAGGGCGGTCTTGAAGACGACAAGATCGATGTCTGCCTCGTCCTGATTCAGCATTGGGATGGGGTTAGGATTTGGGGCTTAGACGTTTTTTAATTAGTGGTTGGGTTGAGGGTTAGGTTGGCTGTCTGGGCTCAGGGTAACAGAATGAATGGTTTGGTGCTTGGATGGTTGCACTCAGGATTACGCGTTGGGGTTTGATGCTTGGGTCTTGGCGCCAGGTGAACTGTCATAAACTTTCTCGCTTTGAAGCCTTTTTGCGTCAGGAGCAATCAGTCTTCGGTGGTTCTGGCAGGTACTGGCTGGACCAAGTTGACAAACATTATTTCAAGGGTTAGGGCGGCTTAGGGTTTAGGGTTGAAGGCTTAGTGAGGAAAACTTCCCAGAAGCAATTGAAGCCCTTGTTTCCTAAGTGTTTTAAGCTTCATGGTTTACTTGCTGGCGGTTCCTGGGGAAATCGAAGAATGGATCCCTATAACAGTCCCCATATGGGGGGTTTCTAGAAATTTTGGGGTACCTCTCTTGGGTCCCAAGAATAAGGATGATGGTATTTTGGGGTCTGTATTGGGGTCCCCTTATCTTGGGAAAACTACCATCTACTCCGCCCGCCATAATGGAGTACCTCCTATCTTTCCCATTCCTTCATTCCCTACCCGCAACCATCAAATTCAGGGTCCCAAGAGGAGATGAACCATGCGTTCCCTCAAGCATGGAACCTTAAACCCTAAACCCACAACCCTAAACCCTAAACCCTTACCCCAAAACCCTTAACCCAAAACCCTTAACCCAAAACCCTAAACCCATGGCAAGCACGCCCGGCACCTTCACACTCTCCAGGTATGCCAGAGCGCCGTCAGTTTCGCCACAGCGGTTGTAAGCTTCAACCACAGCCTCAGCGTCGGCAATTTGAGAAACATGTTTAAAACGGGGCTGCCTTAAGTAAGAGGTACCTTTTTGAGGGTCCTCAAAACAAGGATTCTAGCATATTGGGGTCTCTATTGGGGTCCCCTTATTTTGGGAAACCACCACATAGGAAGCCTCAATGCTCATCTTACGAGCAGACTACAAGAAATGTGGCTAGGAATGCGAACAGGCGGCTCTAGAAGATGTAGGGGCCTGAAAACTGGAATAACGTTTTCGGCACATTACAGTCGAACTCTATGAGGGTTAAACCCCAAGCCCCTATAACCAGTCAGGCTCCTTCTACAGGAAAACAGCTATCCCAATATAACCCCAAGATAACGCCAATATAACCCCAAGATAACCCCAATATAACCCCAAGATAACGCCAATATATCCCCAATATAACCCCGGTATAATCCCAATATAAGGAGCCCCTAAACCCTAAACCCATCAGGCTCCTTCTACAGGAAAGCAGGAGCTTGCAACCATGGAGCTGTAAGAGACTCCACTGTGGGGTGCAGCGCGCGCTGACGCATGTCTTGTAGCAGTTGCCTGCTTACAAGCGCATGGGAAGTTTTAGGCAGGGCTGGAAATATTTGAAATAAGTTTAGGGTTTAGGGTTTAGGGAATACATGAAATAAGTTTATGGGCAGGTCTGACTTACTCAACTCACCTCTTGAAGCCCATGCCAGTCATCGCTCGTATCTGTTGGGGCTACAGTCTACCATACCTCAAATAGGGGTACCTTTTTGCGAGTCCCCATAACGAGGATTAGAATATTTGGGGATCTATATGGGGTCCCCCTATGTGGGGAGGCTACCATGTGAGCTACTGTCAATATTGGCCTTATCGAAGGACCCTGAAGAGTGGACATAGAGGTCCCTCTCGTAAGTGGTATAATCACTAATATGATCCCTCATGAGGAACCTATGTCCGTTAAATTATGTAGGACACATTATGACCGTAGCTCATGTATACATGTATAAGCCCCAAACCCTGTACTCTAAATTCTAAAGCCCCGAGTCCCCTCATTTAGGGAGACCTATATATGAGCCATAAGCTAAAATCTCAGTATCCCCCTTAATAACCCCTGTAGTAGTCTCGTATATAATCCCGTATATAACCCCGGAGATTAGACCGTAGTTCATATCTTACCTGAAGCATCTATTAATGCTTGTCATGGCACCCCTATCTTCATCCTCAGAAGTACTGGCATAAACCCTAAAGGTCTGGGGTTTAGAGCTTAGGGCTTAGGGTTTAAGGCTTAGGGTTCAGGGCTTAGGGTTTTGGGTTTAGGGCCAAGGGTTTAGCAAGCCAACAGCGAGAGTGCTCCTCCCTTCTGAACACAAGGCACTCAAGTGTGCAATTGAATTCCCTTGAACCCGAGATCCTAATTAAGCACTGCAGATCCTAAATGAGTCACCCTAAGCCCAGAGCTCTAAGCCCAAAACCCTCAACCCAGAAAAAACAAGAACCCCTCAACCCTCAACCCATAACTGCCCTAAACCCCATACCAACAGCCCTGAACCCCGAGTGATTTTCAGGCCCGACAGCGGTCCTTGTTTCTTGGATCCGTCCCTCCTGGCGCTTGGCCCATGAAGCCAAACCGTGCCAGATTTGGGGTTTCGGGCTTGGGGGATTTTAGGGGTTTAATGGTTGAGGGTTTGGGGTTTTAGGGTTTGGGGTTTCAGGGCTTAGAATTAAGGGTTTCGGATCTATCCATAAAGGTTAGGGGAAACCCTTTGGAGGCGCAATGCGGCTGTAGGGATGAATAATTAAAGAGTTGGGATTGGTTTCAGATTTGGATTTCTGGGGATTAAGGATTCATAGAACCCTAAACCACCCTGAAGCCTAAACCGTTTTGGGGATAAGGGGCTGACTCGTAGGTTTGGGGCGGTTGTCTCCTGAGGCTCTGCTTGAAGGTCCATGGTTTGGGTAGGTATAGGGGTCAGAGTCGGCATAACCAAAATGCAAATCTAAACTTAAACCAAACATACCCATGTTAGGGGGACTTAGGCCCTAGTTTTTTTCATATGATCTGGTTGTAAGTATATGTACACCACAATGAAAACTACCCCGACCTTCTAAGTAGGTTCCCTGCAAAGGGCAATACGGCTATAGGGGGTAAAAAAACTAGGGTATGCGGTCGAAAGTTCAGGGCATACACTTGGGTCCAAGCACTGAGGATGTAGGATTTAGGGTTCAAGGTTTGGGTTTGCCAAAAAGGGGTTCTCGCAGGTAACCAAATGTCTATGGAGTATTATTGGACAATCTACTCGGGACAGCTCCAACCTAAAACTAGGTTTGGGGTTTAGAGTCTAAGCATTATCATGGTTCTGGGCTAAACCAGAAGCCCTGTTAGAATTCTCCAGTAATCAGACGCTGTCCTTTTCCCTAGTATAACCCTACTATAACCCTATTATGTACCCCTATATAACCCCAATATCTGCATTCTGAAACTCAACCATAAACCCCAAACCCGGTGTCCGATATCCTTGGCCAGCCCATTCAGCAGCACGTTGTGCTCTATGACCCCGGCAACCATGCCGCACCTTGCCGTACGGTTTAGGAAGGAGGGTTTGGGGTTTAGGGTGTAAGGCCTTATAGTGTTTGAGGTACTAAGAAAGGAGCATCAAATGGAAAAGAACATAGAACATGAAATGTCAAGTGGATTGTGTAGGCGTTTACGTGGCTTCTCCCTTTCAAACCCGGCAGAATAGCATGTCAGGTAGCTACACACTCAAAGCCTGTGCTTACGAGTGAGTGTTTGCACATTCCACCTAAATCCCATAAACCTTAAACCCCAAACCCTAAACCCTGTAAATTCCACCGAGAAGCTCCTCAAACACTTGTAGCCATTGCATGGCCATTGCCTGAGGACTTTCTGTAATGCTTACTGGTGGTAAATAAGGAGTAGGGGAATATAATCCCTACATCATCTTGGGGTTTGAGGCGAGAAGGAAATAAAAAAAATACTCCTTAGAACATCCCTATAACATATTCCTTTATTAGGGAGCCAGGGTTTCGGGATGAAGGTTTAAACTAGAGCCGTTCCGGCTGTGAGACTAGGATTCACATTTAGGCACATAACGAATTACGAGAGAAATAATTTGTGTTTTCTTGCGTAGGACCTACTATAGGTGTCTTGGTTCCAGCACCTACTTCAACTGGCATCACTTTAAAGATTCAAGGGGACCCTGGGCGGGGCAAGACTTCCTCCACTAATCCCAGCGGAAGTAAGATTGAAGGGAAGACAGATGCTTGCGGCAGGGATGTGGTAGGCTTTGGGCAACTTCGAGGGATACCCAAATGTCGGGGACCCTAAATCCTAAACCTATGATGAAATGGAGACGCTGCAAAACGGACCAGCGGATAAAACCTTGTGTAGCTTTATGCGCCAAACACATTGCCTTTTCTGGTTCTTAGTAGGGAATAAGGGAATGGAATCCCAAAAAAATAGGGTTTAGGGGGTTAGTAGGGAATAGGGGAATAAAGCGTATAGGGACTATATAAGTTACCCTAAACCCTAAGCTTTATGGTTCCCTTATTCCCTACTAAGAACCAGTAAGTTGCTCTGACAATGCCCCAGCTGCACAGTCGCCGCGTCGTACGAAACTGCTAACCTCAGGAAAGTCTCATGTGGCAGGCTGTTAGTTTAGGGTTTAGGGTATAGGGTTCAGGGTATAGGGTTTAGGATGGTATAGGGCATAGCACGGTTCAGGGTTTAGGGCATAGGGTTGAGGTTATAAGAATAAGGGCTGAATGCGGGTCCAGGGTATAGGATTTAGGTTGACACAAAAGAGTGGGGAAACCTGTTTTTGAGGCTGCTGGCATACTGTCTTCCCAAGTTTAATGTCGGGCCTGAAGAAGAAGATTCTGGATTTGGGAGAGATGATACTGGATTTGAGAGAAATGATGTCCTTTCTGAGTTATTCAGCTCTCACTCTAAGCCCTAAATCCTAAATCCTAGGGCCTAAGCCCTAAATCCCAGACCCTCAATCCTAAACCCTAAACTCCGAAGCCCTAAACCCTAAATCCTAAACCCTAAACTCTAAACTCTAAATTCTCAACCCTACGCCCTACAACATTATCTAAGCCTCCAGTTGACACCCGGCCCACATTACTTGTGCACATGGAACTCCATATGAGTAGTGTTTTTTTGGGTGGTTGAACCTAGTAAGATTATATTCCTTATATAAAAGACTATACCCCAAAAGGAGGATATAATCTCACCCTATAGTGGGTACCATAGTATCCCCCAAAAAATACTACTCATATGGGAGCTCAGGAATTAGTAGGAGAGTGGGATATTAAATGGAAAGAACATGGAAAGCTCAATAGAGGCTGGGATTACCTAGGGGATCCTACAGTTTTCTGACCCTAAACCCTAAACCCTAGACCTCAAGGAGTCTTTCCTGCATTTTGGCGAAACGATCGTCACTAGAGATTGCTTTCAGCCAGACCCAGAGAAGGTTTCTCAACACATTGCTTTATTTACTGGGTTGCTGTTAAGGAACTTAAACTAAGTTACCATAATGGGTATATATATATACATATTATAGTAAATAATAAGGCTTCACCAGTATTGTAACTTAAATATTAAGTCCCTTAACAGCAACCCAGCTTAGAGGGGGCTCAAGACAGACAATTGGGTGCGGGGCCTGCGTAGCGTGACCTTGATATCCGTACTGTAAAGAAAATAAGTGTTTCAGGAGTTGCCATGCGTCTCTAGATTCACAGGACGGACGTTTGTAAGTCTTGGCAGGTGTCAGGTTTGGGGTTTATAGGCTTTGGGGTTCCTGGTTCGGGCATGTTTGGGCTGAGGCCTAAACCCTAAGAAGCTCGGGATTTATGTTGGCTTCATGGACATCTCTTTGACCGTTCCCGCCCCCTAAGGTTAAACCCCCCCCACCACCCACCCCCCCCCCAATATCAAATGATATCATACTTTATTGGTGGTATTTAATGTTGGGGGGGGGGGGGG
>CAJNIZ010003205.1:13268-24194 GCA_905231905.1 Symbiodinium pilosum | reverse complement strand
CAGGCCTGGCGCTTGCAAACCCTAAACCCCTAAACCCTCATTGCTTCCGTTGAAGCTCTGATGCAGGACAGGAGGCTTTGTGCCCCATGTGCGACCACCGGACCAAGGAGTTGGACTACCACAAGTGACCCGCGCTAGGTTTGAGGTCTGAGGTGGAGGGTTTAGGGTTTAGGGTTTAGGGGCTAGGGGTTTAGGGTGTAGGGGTTTAGGGTTTAGGGGGTTTAGGGTTCAGGGTTTAGGGGGAGGATTTGGAGTCTGGAGTTGCTATGTAAGGGACTGGGTGGGCCTCAGCCTAGCATGTTAGATGGGAGCATTTGTGCAGCTTGACTGCTGAACCCATTCCCAGCCCCTCCGGGCCTCCGGGTACCTCGAATCCTCCTCACCCGAGGCCCTGAACCTTAATCCCTAAACTTTTATCCCTAAACCCTAACCCTAATAATTTCTAAGCCCAATCCCTAAACCCTAATCCCTAAACCCTCAACATCCCTCAACCCTAATCCCTAATCCCTAAACCCTAATCCCTCAACCCAGATATTCCCTGGACCCCTAGACCCTATGAACCTTATAGGTACCTCTGCAACTTTGCCGAGAACCAAACCTTGGATTACCGGGCCGTGGGTGGCGACACACCGCTTTTTGGCAAATCTTCCCAAATCCTGGTCAATGATAGGGTTTGGGTAACCCTACACCCTAAACCCAAAACCCTAAAATTTGGGGCTTGGGGTTTAGGGCTTAGGATTTAGGGTTTAGGTCTTAGGATTCGTTGATTAGGGTTCGGGTGTAGGATCTTGGCGTTGGATGAGATATAGGGTTTATAGGGTTTAGGGCCACCTGGGGGTCCAGTAGTAGGGCTGTTAAGGTTCAGGCAAGCAAGTCCTTAGGTTAGCCTCTTTTAAGCCCCAAGGGCTAAATGTATATTCTAATAAGATCCCCGTATACCCCATATTCTATCTACTTAAGGGGGACTTTAACCCATAAACCCTAAACCCTAAATAGTAGTTTCCATTTTCTTTTTCATTATCCCTATATTGCCCTAATCATCTACTTTAGGTGCCCTAACCCTCAATAATCTACTTAAGGGGGGACTATATAAACCCTTAAACCCTTAAACCCTAAACCCCCAAACCCTTAAACCCCCTTTTGCCTTCACTTTTGGGCCTGTTTTCTAGGCTGATCACGTGCGACGAGTGCGTGGACGCAGGCCCTGCAGTGCAGTACTGCGCTCAATGCGTTCGGAGGCAGGTTTAGGGGTTTAGGGTTGAGGGTTGGGAGGGGGGGGGGGTATAGGAAATAAGCCCCAATATAATAGGATGAGTGACCGACATATTAGGGAGAATGGAAAAGAAAATGGAAACTAAGGGTTTGGGGTTTAGGGGTTTAGGGTTTAGAGTCTGACCGACGTAATGGAAAAGAAAACGGAAACGACTATCACATAACATGGTAGATATTGGGGTTATATAGGGATAATGGAAAAGAAAATGGAAACTTCTATAATACAACAGGGTATATATTGGGGTTATAAAGGGATGATGGAAAAGAAAATGGAAACAACCATAATATAGCAGGGTAGATAATGGGGTTTTACAGGGATAATGGAAAAGAAAATGGAAACAACTATAATGTAAGAGGGTCAATATTGGGGCTTTATAGTGGTAATGGAAAAGAAAATGGAAACTACTACCAGATAATAGGGTATATGTTGGGGGTTTTATAGGGATAACGGATAAGACAACGGAGGCAACTATCATATAACAGGGTAGATATTGGGGTTTTATAGGGGTAATGGAACAGAAAATGGAAACAACTATAACATAAGAGGATGTATATTGGGGCTTTATAGGGATAATGGAAAAGAAAATGGAAACTACTACCAGATACTAGGGTAGATATTGGGGTTTTATAGGGATAATGGATAAGACAATGGAAGCAACTATCATATAACAGGGTAGATATTGGGGTTTTATAGGGGTAATGGAAAAGAAAATGGAAACTTCAAACTACTAAATGAAGGGGTTATATTGGCAGGATGAGTTATCGCCTCGCCCGATAGTCCCCCTTGAGCAGATTATTAGGGGTTAGGGCCCCTAAAGTAGCTGATTAGGGCAATATAGGGATAATGGAAAGAAAATGGAAACTAGTATTTAGGGTTTAGGGTTTATGGGTTATAGTCCTCATTAAGTAGATAGAAGATTGGGTATATGGGGATCTTTTTAGAATATACCGAAAGCCATACTCTATCTACTTAAGGGAGGGGGACTATCGTGATAGGGTAAAAGAGGTAAACATGAGAATGGAATATGATTATGGGAACTACTATCCTTTAGGATTTAAGGCTAATGACTATCCCCGCCCACCCCACCCCGGCTAATACAAATCTCCCCCCTAACTTACTATGGTAGTATGCTAGGGGGCGTATTGTTTGGAAGGGGTGGCGGGAGGCTTGTTTGGGGAAAGGGACGATTTCTGAAGAATGAGGTACCCCGATCTTGCACACCAAAGCCTAACATCCCCACCATTGTACCACAACCCAAAATGAGCACTATACTCCTCGCAAACCTACAGAAAATGTAAGCCACGGACAAAGAGTTGGTAAAAAAAAAGGGATTCCCCTTTGCCAGGGTCCCGGTTTGAAGGACGCCCTGAAACAGTCCATGATTGCTTGAAAGCCTCCACAACCCAAAACCTTGAACCCTAAACCCTCAACCTCAAACCCTAAACCTTAGACACTAAACCCTAAATCCTAGACACAACCCTAGGCCCTAAACTCTTAGCTGCGTGAGGCTGTGCGCAGAGTGCTCTGAGCATCACCGGCGCTCGAAAGCTTCGGCTTCCCACACGCTGACGGCTCTTGAGGCCTGAGCAGGTAAAACCAGGCGCCTTTATGGCGGGGAGGAGGGGGGAGCTATGGGTTTGGGTGTGGGGTGCAGAGGGTTATAGGGGTTTCATAAAGCAATAGAAATGCTCGAGGGGTGGGAGATACAGGGGTTTCATAAGGCATTAGGGTGTATATTAAAGGGAGGATTACATTGCTGTAAGGTGTTTAATTCTGTTGATGAGCTTTTCTGCCAGACCATCAAGCTACATCCGGAGACTTGAGGCCATGGAAAGGTTCTGTAGGGTACCATGGGTGTTTCTCCAAACAGGATATCCCTTGAACTTTTGGCAGAATGTGGGGACTCTAAGACGACTCCAGTCGTCCCGAACACAGGGCTTAGGGTTCAGGTATATACGGTTTATTCGAGAAACACCCATGTTGCGTCTTAGCATGTGCTTCGAAATCATCCTTTTGTTTCAGGGTATCCTACTCTAAACCCTAAACCCCAATCCTAAATCCCACGCCCTAAACACCCTAAACCCCTTGGTAATCCCGAGAACCCCCAAGAATATGGCCCTAAACCCTAAACTTGAAACCCTAAACCTGAAACCTTAAACCAGAAACCCTAAACCTTAAACCCTAAATCCCAAACCCTAAACCTTAAACCCTAAACCTCAAAAAAGTCCGTCAGGCCATGGCTCTGAAAGCCGAGTCTGTGGAGCATTCTGAGCATTCACTCCACCGCGCGGCGATGTGCGGGGCACCTACGGGTTTGGGGTTTGGGGTTTGTAGGGTTGGAGGGTTTAGGGTTTAGGGATTACAGCATTTAGAGTTTATGGGGTTTAGGTTTTATGGGTTTTAGAGGGCTTGGGGTTATGGGCTTAAAGTTTAGAGTTTATGGGGTTTACAGGGTTTTGGAGTTTGGAGGGTAGGGTTCTGTATGGGGAAAGTGTTGGGACTTATCAACTAAACTTTACGTTCCTTATAAAGTGTGGTACAGTTTGAACTTGAAAGCCGAATATTCAACGATTGCACACTTAAGGGGGAGTGACGGAGCGGATCCCCAAGAAACGTCGTGTGCCGTACAACAGTACGAGTACGTGTGCTTCAGATGGCTCAAACGCTGAAGTAAAGGAAGGTGGGGTACAGGAAAGAAGCTCCAACATAATGGAATCTACAATACGGATCCGTTAGACCGCCTGCTCCCATCCCAACTTTGGAGTCCCCTGAGCGTTAACTTACGCACTCCGTCTTACAGCAACTTCTGCCGTAGAAGTTTAGAGAGGTAAACCCTCCCACACCTCAAAACGCGAACCCCAAAGCCCGAAACCCGAAACCCCCAAACGCCAGAACCCTAAAAAGCTCGTGACTCCGAACCCTAAACCCCAAAACCCTTACATCAAAGACTACACCCTAAAGACCCCCCCCAAAACCCTAAATCCCCGCTGGCTCAGGTTCCAGTCACCCCAACCGTGAGCTGGAGTTCTTTTGCGAGGTTGAGCCTGGGAAAAGAAGGGGAAGTCTTGTTCGGAGTTTAGGGTTTAGCATTTAGAGTGTAGGCTTCAGAGTTTAGGGTCTAGAGTTTAGAGAGTACGGCTTAGGGTCTAATATTCTTAGCTTAGGAGTTTCTGGGGTTAGGGTATCTAAAAGAATGTCTGTGGCCTTGTAACGGTATAATCCCCTTAGAGTTCTAGGGTCTTAGAGATTCCGTGTTGAGAAAGAAAATGATTTTGCAACTACAAACCTTTAACCGCGTGAGCCATAAGCCCTATATACCATCTAGACCCCACAATACAGCCCTGCTTATCAAGCCTCTGCAGGAGATAAACCCCAAGACCCTGTTTCAACCCTAAACCCCTAAACCCTAAGCCCCTAAGCCTTAACCCCCCTGGAAGGGCTGCAACATCATGTGCTGCCGGGAGTGCATCCGGGAATCACATGAGAACCACATTTACAAGCTTCCCTCAGGCGGGGGAGGGAAGACCAGGGTTTGGGATTAGGGTTTAGGGTTAGGGATTAGGGTATATGGTGCAGCGCTTGAGGTTTAGGCAGGGTTTAGGGGGAAACACGCTTCGCAACAGGAGTTGTAAAGTTCTCTACATACCATCCAAAATCCCAAGATGCAGCCCGATGGAAGATTGCTGGGCAACACCAGCGGGATATTGCCTACAGATAGGAGCCATACGATACTGGCACTTACGCCCCCAAACCCTATAGCCCCTATAAACCCTATAAGTCAAAAAGTCCAAACGGTAATGAAGCCCGATTATATCAAATCCTCATATCTCTCGTGAAAACCCGAATACCCTTAATTAAATCCTTTGGCCCCACGGCGCTTCTCGGAAATAGGAGAAGCCTAACCAAAACAATTGTAGCCATATCGCAGCTACGGCTGTTGAGTAGCGCGCCACAGTGGTCAGGTGTGTTTGGTTGCTGTTTAATCCTAAACCCTAAACATACGCTCATGCCGTAAAGATGATGCCGTGGGTGCTGCCAGAGCAGCGCCACATCTTCATGCACGCATTTGGAAGGATGTCGTAGCCTGTGCAGTTTAGGGTCGAGGGTTTAGGGTTGTAGCTTGAGGGGGCCCCTCAACCCTACACGCTACACCCGAAGACCGTATTCTAGACCCTGGATCGGAGAATCCAAATCCAAATTTCTAGACAGTGGACACTCAATTCACCAAATCCTAAGCCCCAAATCTTGAAATGCAAATCCTAATCGTCAAGTCCTGAACACTATGCCCTCCAGCATAAATCTTGAACATTACATGCTAAACCCTGGATCCTGAACCTCAATTAATGTAATCCCAATATAATCCCAATATAACCCCAATAGAACCCCAATATTACCCAATATTACCCCAATAGAACCCCAATATAACCCAAGCTTCTTGAGAGGCGCCCTGGTGGAGCGGCAGCGACAGGGTCTCTCTGAACATGCTCAACAGCTACGGGGGCTGGGGGCTTCACTTCAGGAGGGGGTTCCGGCTTTAAGGGTTAAGGGTTTGGGGTTTATGGGTTTAGGTTTAGGGTTCTAGGGTTTAGGATTTAGGGTTTGGGGTTTAGGGTTTTAGGGTTTAGGGATTAGGGATTCCAGTTCCGGGTCTAGGGAGGCCTCAGGATTCACGGTACGGTTAGGTCTTGAGTATTTTTGGTGTCGTGCATCATGGACAATATGGGCACAGAGTAAATGATGATCATTCCCCAGTACTGGTACTTGAGTCAGAGTTCCGTAGCAGCAAGCCAGAAAAGCAACGAACATTCCTTCAAGAAGGCTCCTCTCACTTACATCAGCTGGCTTTGATGAGAGGACATAGTCTCTCACAAACCCAAAGCCCCCACCCTCCCGAATTTCATGTTTCGTCACGGTCACATGATGGTTCAAGATTGGGTCCTAACTTCACGGATTGGGTTTACCCAAATCTTCTTAGTTTCTGTACACAGGAATCGCGAGATGAAGTTTAGGGTTTTGGGTTCAGGGTTTAGGGTATAGCTTTGTGATTCATACATTTTTCCATGTTGACCAACCGAACCCCAGTCGCAACGGCCATTGCTTGCCACCATTGATCCGCTGTCTGAAGCCTACTGACATAACCCCACCTTTGCGACTTTGGATTTTAGGATCTTAGGAGTTTTAATCAGGGGGCTCAAAAGGTGGGATATAGCTAGGTGGGCTAAAGGATTCCCATTGTAGATTCTACTAGATTGGGGCTTATTTCCTTTACCCCACCTACCTTCATCCCACCTTTTGAGCCCCCCTCATTTAGGGTTCCAGAGCTTCGGGTCCTTCTTTGGAGAAAAGCCCTCCTCGAGTGGGATCTGGGTGTTCTGGGTTTTGCATGTCTTGTCTCTATCGCCTCAAGTAAAGCAGGGCGATCAAAACCCCAAAGCCCTGCCCGTTTCCGCTCCCGCCCCGCAAGCAAAAAACAAGCTCAAACCTTACATCCTAAATCCGAAATCGAATTTCTCATAAGCGCTGAGCTCCAAACCCTGAGCCCCAAGCCCTAAGTCTCAGAGCCCAAGACCTAAAACTCCGTGAACCCTATAAACCTGACATGTTGAAACTCAAGTAACCCTAAACCTTACAAGTTGACCCCAAACACCCTAAACCCCCTGAACCCTCAAACCCTAAACCCTTAAACCCTAAACCCAGAGGACCGCCACCAGTCGCTGACTGAAAGCATCCGCGGTTTCGAGGCCGAGTTGATCGCCTCGCTGCAGCCACTCGGTTTAGGGGGCTTAGGGGGTTTAGGGGGATTAGGGAGTTTAGGGGTTTAGGGTTTAGGGGTTTAGGGGTTTAGGGTTTAGGGCTCAGGTTTAGACAGTAACTGTCCTTGAAGGGGTCTTGTAAAGGGTCTTTAATGCTCCCGTTACTGTTGTGGTACATAACTGTTAAGCAGGGGGAAAGACCTAGATTAAGGGTTTTATGCTTTAGGTTTCGGGGTTTAGGATTAAGGTTTAGAGGGTTAGGGTTGAGGGCTTAGAGTTTAGAGCTTCGCGTTCACGACTTTGGGCTTCTTAATCCCTAAGCTGTGTGGTGGGTTTTCGGGCTTAAAAGTCGAGGATTGTCGCTTCAGGCGTGTATATACCCTTGCAGTAGAACCTCCGACGTCCACAGCATAGTGCGTACTGTTGTACAGTCTTGAGTCATGCTACAGGATGCAGCACAAGATAACAATGTGCAACAGCAGCAGTATACCTTAAAATCTAGAATGCTCTTGGATGATGGTATGCTTACAGCATTTTTTATATAGTGATTCTGATGTGTCAGCAGATAACCTTAAGTAGATCTCACATTGCGACCCCGAAGTCTGGATCCCTAAATCCCCAAACCCTGAACCCGAATCCCGGAGACCTACCAGGACACCCAACTACATGTACCTTATTTTAATAGGGTCCATGTATGTCCTGTATGTGGGTGCGTGTTGGGCTCTTGACAGGGTAATCACCTCATGGGTTCCGCTACCCCCCACTTCCAAGGTTCCCGCTCAACGAACCTGAACTATGCTTCGCTATCCTTAAATGGCCTTAATTCAGGGGAACCTAGGGGGGCAGTAAGGGGAACCCATGAGCACCTGTGGGTCCAGGTAATGTAGTGGCCTAACTAACTCATTGCCAATATTGAAGTGATTACCAATAGTGTTGCTCTAGAATCCAAGTATAATATAGAGTACCTCAAACAAACTGCTAAATGATGCGCCACAAGTCTAATGATAGCAATAATAGTGAACAATACAACCAACAAAAACTATCATGCATGTTTGGTGATATTTTCTGAGTGATCTAGGTAAGTATTTAGGCTCCTAAATCAGACCAAGCCAGTGAGGAACATCCGGGGTCTGGAGACGCAGGTGAAGCGAACATTGCAGGCCCCGGAGGGCTGAGTGAAGCAATTTGAGGTTTAGGAATTTGGGGTTTAGGGTTTAGGGTTTCATTATTAGATCCAACTGAATATACTAAATATCGACTTGAAAATTCGTTCCTACAACTGTGTACTAGAATTATGTCCCGCTAGCAGCTCCGGGTAGTTGTAAATCATATTATACCAGATCTCAATAAGACATTACACAAATATATAGTCTCTGAACATTCCAAGCTCCTAAAAAACTCCACCTAGGAGTGTTGACAGAAACGAAGCGTATCTCTAGCTAGAAAATGTATTTTCAGCCTTCCCCGCAGTCGTTGTATAATTTCCATAGACTAGGAGGAGGGCCCTATGACCATCATATGACTACAGCAGTTGCGCGGTTCGGATTACGAAGGTCTTCTCATAACCTAAGCCTCTCTATAAACCCACCCAATATTACATGTCCTTTGTATGACTTTATATGACCCCAAACAACCCTAGATATACCCTCTTTAACCCCTATAACTATAACCCCCAGAACCCCTTTGGGGACAATAAGTGTAATGCCAGGAGAGGCGGCGGCAGATGCTGGGTGAGGCAGGGGCCAATGCGGTTTAGGGTTCAGGATTGAGGGTTTACGGTAAAGGTTTAGAGAGTTTATAGGGTTTGCAGGGTTTAGGGTTTAGGGTTTGTAGAGTTATAGGGTTTAGCGTACTTCAAGCACGAACCTCGTAATCTAACAGCGAGACCATCTGGTAGAACTGGCCCTAAACCCTAAGTCCTAAGCGCTAAACCCTAAAACCCTAAACTCTAAACCCTAGAACCCCAAACCCTAAGCCCTATACATCCTAAGTCCGCATTTAGCTCTGGAGGTTGAAGCCTTCCACGCGCAGCAGCAGGAGGCTCACGAGGCCCGAAGAGCCTCACTTGCGTCCACGATGCTGACGAGGTGGCGCGCGGATTCCCGATGTTTTCGTTGTCTTGGGTTTCATAGGAGGTTTTATATAAGAGGATCCCAAGACTCAAGGTCTTTTGAAGGCCTAATCGTAGGGCTTGGGGTTGAGGGATTAATTAGGGTCTGGGGATTAGGGCTTAGATCTCAGCGTTTGCTTAAGGTTTCCAACCCACGTTTTAGGGCTCAGGGTTTGTAGGCGAAATGGCTCTGGCCGCAGGGAATGTGGCACACGAACTAGCGCAGACAGGTTAGAGGCTTCCTGATTACGTTTTGCCATTATTTGCTGTTTCTGTCATATGGTCTAGTTTGCAGAATCCTTTTTGCTTTATCATTCTCAATGGGGTAGCTGCTCTTAACTAAGAACAAGTGAAGGGACCATTTGAGTATGGCGCTGGGGTAGGGTTAAGAGTTTAGGGATGAGAGTTTAGAGTTTAGGGTTAGTGTTTAGGTTTTATCATTTAGGGTTAGGGTTCAGGGTCCGAGCCCCATGCAGTGCACCCAACGTCACTTCGGAAGGTGGCGGGCCATCGACTTCCTGGAGAAAGCCGGAGCCTTTCACTGCGTTGCATTTTAGGTCCACCCAGTCATTGTGCTTATAACGGGTAATGGTGATTATGTTAGGGTCCTCCTATATACCATAATACAGCGTGGGGGATCCACCTAAGTTTCGTTCAACACTCCAATCTGGCAAATGTAAAGGCCTGAAATATTCGGAAGATGAACCCGCAGAACCCTATTTTAGGGTTTTAGGGTTTAGGGTTTCCCTTCAGTAAGATGGAGATACACACACGCTTCCCCTTAACAGTTCAGCCATGTGCCGGCATCGCCGTGGGTGTCCTCAGCGAGGCTTCTTCTTCTTCTTCTTTATACGACCTCTTTGCCAGCGCAAGCTTCCATGTGATGTTCTATGTGATACCTTCTTCTCATGCTCTAAGCCCCCACACCCTAAGCCCCGAACTCTACACCCAAATCCAATCCTGCAAGCAGAGCAGGTGCTGTGAATGAACAGAAGGTCAAAGCATTTAATTTCGAATCCTGAACATGGACCCGCATCATCGACTTAGGAACCTTGAGTATGATCTGCTCCCCGACCCTAGACACTAAACTCTTACTGTAGATCTACCCTTAGAGTCAGGTGTTGGCGCGCGGCACCAATTGTGAGGTGCTGCTCCTCACAGGCAGGGACCTGCAATTTACTGGCTGTTACTTGTAGAAGCGAATGCAGAATGCGGTCGCAAAGCAGATGAACGATGATATGGGAACTGAGGGCTATGGAGATGTACAGCGTTTAGGGTTCGTGTTCTAGGTGCTACTTACTGATTTGAATGGCTACCTATAGTACGCCCTTCCATAATCCCCAACAATATAGTCGTTTCCATGTAGGAGGAGGAGGAGGAGGACGGCACGCGGGAGTACCCGCTGCCTTACAACCGTGTCCCCCCCCAGCATCTCAGGAGGGCTCCGGAAACGTCATTGCCCTCCTCCGCGGGGAGTTCAAGCGGAGGGAATCTAGTTAATGCAGCCAAGGCGCAGTAATGGCAACAAACAGATGAGAGCAGGGAAGAGAAGGCAAGGGAAGCTGACCACAGCAACCCGCAAAGCAGAAAGGGGGAAGAACATGGGACGGGGGAGGAGCGGCAGGACGGATGAAAAGAGCGAAGCAAGGAAACGCGGCAAGCGCAGCAGTAGACGGAAGTGAAGGCAGCAGGGGGAAGGCCTGCAGCAAAACCACAGCGCAAGGAAACCCGGCCTGTGAGAGAGACAATGGCGCATTCGGGAAGGGCGAGCCATACCTCAAAGAGGCCGC